>JASDQU010336992.1:0-12591 GCA_032191745.1 Picea mariana | reverse complement strand
CCTTGAACACCTGGGCTCATCCAACATGTTCCCTTCATAATATTCTAATTTATAGGCTCCTTTTTCTAAGACGTGTCGCATGATATAGAGACCGTGCCACATGGGTTTGAAATTTCCTACCCCCAATGGCTCTTTGGATTGATCATATAAAAGGAAAAGGTCACCCTCAATGTACAACTGAGGACAAATAGATTTATCATATTGGACCTTGACACATCTTTTATTCACTTTGATAGTCGTAGAGGCATCTCGATGTTGCTCGTCAAGGCGCTCTAGGTGCACGAGGCATCGTTCGAGATCGAAAGCGTCAGGAAGGAGTGTAACTGCCAATATAAGAGAAAGGATTTCACATTCAATAGGTAAGATCAAATCCACATTGTGTACTAACTGGAAAGGAGAAAAATCGACGGCAGTCTTGATCGAGGTTCGGTATGCCCAAAGTGAGGGATATAGCATGATATTCCAGTTAGATTTTCTTTGGCTGACAGTTTTCTACAAAATGGTCTTGAGAGACTTGTTTACGACCTCTACCTATCCATTTTCCTGGGGGTAGTAAGGGGAAGAATTACCATTCTTAAACCCTAGCTTTGATTTTATCTCTTCCATCATTTCATTCTAAAAGTGACTTCCATGATCAGTGACAATATCACTCAGGATTCCAAACCTGGCGATAATTTGATTGAATACGAAGAAGGAGGCAGTCTTCTGGTCGGATTTAACTATAGGCATGGCCTCAAACCACTTATTAAAGTAGTATGTGGCCACAATAATGTGTTGATTCCCCCCAATCGAAGCTGGTTTTCAATCCACAAAGTCCACCCCCCACTTGGTCAAGGGACTAACAATAATGACTAAATGGAGATGGGATGGATGCGAGCGCATTTTCTGAGTGAACACCTAGCAGGGGTAACACTTCTTAACTACTTCAATGTAATATTTAAATATAGATGACCAAAAATAATCGGCTTGCAAATTTTTTTTTTGTTGTTGCAAGCTCGGATAGATGACCACCACAAGCCCCACTGTGAAAACCATTTAGAACTGACTCATCTTCTTCATGAGTTAAAAAATAACACAAGATATTGTCTATTCCTCGACGATACAGACTGTCACCGACGATAAGGTAATTCTTAGCTTGGTATCGTATACGTCGTCAGTTATCTCATGAGAGATGCTGAGGGAACTTCAAATTTTGAATATAGAGAACAATGTCTCCATACCAGGGGTCATACGATGAGACCAAGAAAATGTTTTCATCCACAAAAGAATAAACATGAATAACATCCTCTTCCAATTGTGGGAAGTCGGATATTAACTCTACAAAGACTAGTGATTTCTTGGATTTCGCAGAAGCGAAATTGAGATCGAATTCTTCTAAAATGACAATCCATTTATTGTATTTTCCCCCTATGATACGCCTGGTAAGGACGTATTGAAATGGATTGAAATTGACAACCACAATAGTTTTGTAAGGCAATATATAATGTTGTAATCATTGGACTACGTGAATGAAAACCAAAGATATATTTTCAACGTGAGAATATTTTATCTCAGGACCGACTAAGTTTCAACTAAGATAGTAAATGATGTGCTCATCGATCTCATCATCCTCCTGAACCAATACCATACCAATCATCTCTTCGTACACGACAACATTAAGCAAGTAATCTCTACTATATTCAGGAGACTTCAATAGAGGTGTTGATACCAAGGCTTTCTTCAAAGCATCGAAAGATTCCTGGCTCGCTCATCCCAGATAAAAGGGGTGTCCTTCTTCAAAACGCACATGAAACCCTTAGTAATATTGGCACATTTCACTATAAACTGATGTAAAAAGTTATCTTTCCCTTGTAAACCTTGAAGTTGTCAAAAAGTGTGCAGGGGAGGAAATCAAAGTATTTCCTCAACATTTAACGGGTCTACCATGATCCTAGTCTCAGAGACCAAAAATACTAGAAGACATCCAGACCTAATGCAAAAGATGCATTTATGAGGGCTCAACCGGATGCGATAATGATGACATCTTTAAAAAACTAGCTGAAGGTGCTTAGGGTGATCCACTCTCTTACGAGAGTGAACAATGAAATCGTCAAGATAAGCTTCGACTATATGCTTAAGATCGTGGAATGCGAAGGTCATAGCATGTTGGAAGGTTTCTTCGACGCTTTTAAGGCCGAAAGGCATCTTCCGGTATGAGAAAGTACCCCAAGGAAAAATAAATGTCATCTTATGTTGATCCTTGGGTTTAATTTGAATTTGGTTATACCCTGAAAATCCATCCATGAAAGAAAAAACTTCACTTCCCACACACTCGTCGAGGATCTGATTGATTAATGGTGTCAGGAAGTTGTCCTTAGGACATGCTTTGTTCAAGTAATGAAAATACATGCATACACAAATGGTTCATTTCTTCTTGTTCACAGGAATGGGATTGGATACCCATTTAGTCAAGGGAACCGGGTAGATGGTGCCAACATTAAGAAGTTTCTTTACCTATGCCTTAATAGCAGGGGCCTTCCAGGGATTGACAGCTCTAAGACGTTGTCGAAAAGGCTTAGCATCCGGGTAAGTTTTAATATCATGTTCAAAAATTTGAGGGTTGATTCCTGGCATCTCTTCATATGACCAAGAGAATACATCATGAAATTCCTTGAAGAGTTCGGTGTAGATCAGGATTTCTTCTGGCGAACAATCTGCACCGATGTGTACATTTTCAATCTTGCCAAGGGTACGAGAGATATCGATCGTGATGGTAGGGGAGATACTCGCCATATTTTTGTCGACATAAATTCCATGCATATCAAGAGGAACTACGGCGTGACCGACTATCTCGCTCATAGTAGATCTAAATTCATCTTGTTCAATTCTAACAAGCTCTGGGAGAAAATATGAGCGATGATGCATATCATCCCAAGTTTTGTCAGAACCATTCATGGCCTTGATGATAGATTCATCCGAGGGAAAATTCTCATCGAGGCAGTCATGTGAACAAGACGATGAAGTGGCCCACACAGGCTCAAGAACAAGATCCTCCTCGTCCGTCTAGGAGGTAGTAGGATCGGGAACGGCGGAAGAGTCAAGAAAAACTTGATACGCTATCTCTGTTGCCGATAGTGGCATGGCCATTCCAGCATGCGATTGAAATTCACAAGACGCATTCAATGAAGGTAGGGTCCAATGATCGTTAAAATAGGAAGTGCAGAAAGGAACATACCTCTCTGACGAAACGGTCCTACTGGACATGGCGTAAATATAATGAATTGGAGCCATGAAGTCAAAGGTACCCATAAGGGATGAATACATTCCGACACCGATATTCTCAGTTGTCGGCTAAGAATTGTCGACCACGGGGATCAACGGTCCAACATGTGCACTGGGGATAACATATGCAAAGGACAACTGATCGATCATCACAATCTTCCCATCATGAGAAAAACAAAGAGTACGAAATACAAACTATATGATGGCAGTCACAGTGTAAGTCCAATTGCGTCATAGTAAGAAGTTATAATAGAGAGTCGCATCAACCACCTTGACATCCACCTCGACTGTATTCCCACCTAACTGGACCGGAAATCCAGGAAGAATACCGTGAGCATGAAAAGAATGATTGTCAAAAGCAGTCAACATGGTTGGAGATTGAGAGAGAGTTGGAGAGTCGAGGGCTTTCCAACAGACCAGGGACATCACACATGTTGCATCTCCTTAATCAACAAGAGTACGCTTGATGGTATACTTAGAGTAACCTATGTGGAATTGGAATGCCACATAGTAAGGAAAGCAAGGCTTCACATATGTGACGTCAAACTTGATAACTTTCAAGCCACTGGGATCTAGATTTCCTAACACAGATAACAAGGCATTCCTCTATGAAGGACATGTCTGGAATACCTACAAATCTGACATCGCACAAGGGTTTTGACCCAGGTCCTCAACAATAGAGTAATTCTAGGCAGCTCTATCATTAGGATTGTGGGTAGAGTGCTTGATTACTCTTTTCAGAATATGAGGCGATGGCTCTGGTTTTTCGATCTGTAAGGGCGTCTCCAGAGGAGGAGGAGACTCTAGACCAGGTATAGTTTGTGGATAACTATAATTGCGAGATCGAGTGGCTACATTAACCTCATATTTGACCATATTGATGCATAAACGGTCATCGTCTTGTGCCATTGGGTTTTGACTCCCACTCGCCACATTTTCGACGTTTGAGGAGCTCAAGGCCATGTGTTGGTTATGTGTAAAAGTATTCGTCATCACGATGGGAAGTAGAGATAAAATCCTCACAACTTCCACAAGTTTGGGCATAAATGAGTAAGGTGATCGTCTGTACAAAGTTTATAGAGAAATTTCACCTTATGCCTTTCTTTCTTTCCCTCACCAACATTATTATTCATCTTCTCATTATTACCATTGTCCTTGGGTTTATTATTCTTCCCACCCTTACGATTATTATTGCATCCTTTGTTCTTATTCCCGCCTATTTGTTGGTTACCATTTGGGTCGGTCGATGATTGCACAGAATGTACATTCATTGATTGAGTGGGATTGGAAGACACAGACGAAGTTGGCCCTCCTGCAGACTGTTTTATAGAGAACTCTTTCAAATGGTTTTTCACCAAGTCTGGGAATTTCACATTGGCAGAGCCTTGCCATCAGCATCAAGTCTAGGATTTTATCTAGGGTCGTAGTTTGACCTCGGTGCATCGGAAGAATCTCGTATTACATCCCAGATTGAGCATATATAAGATCTAACTGCTGGGCTTTGAAAATTGCTTCTTCCTCAGATATAACCCTGGATGTAGCAACATCCTTTGAAATAGGAGGTTGTAGAGATTTAAGGAACCACTCTAGTAGTAATTCTGGGGGTATGTAGGTCTTGATCAACCTCTTGTGTCTATTCCACTCCTGGATGTGATCTGAGATATGAGTGGATTTTTCCTGGCATAAGGTCAATAGAATTTCTAGGCCAACATCGTAACGAATTAGCAATTAGAAGTAGTTAAGGAAGACTAATACCATCTGAATAAATATCTCGTATGCCCCCCTAGGTAGCTCGATATATCATTTCGTGGAAACCTTCGTGATTGTGTGTTTAAACAATCTTAACCGAATGGAATCATCGTTAAGGGAATTCGAAGAACACCATAGGTGAAAGGTGGTAACGTGATCACCAGGATCCTCTCCATTCTTTCCTTCGAATTTTGGAATATCCAAAGGAAGCTTGGTCAGAATGGGGGGCCATGTAGGATCATGAAACACAGGTTCATTCATCACCTTAGACAAGTCTGGCAGATTGAGTGTCGTCAAAAAAGGGAGACGGGGTTGTGGCATCTGGCCCCAAGCTCCCTGGAAAGATTGTGGTTGGGGAATTGCAGCCCATCCAGGGTTCTGGTAAGCACCATGGCCCTGTCCAGAATTGTAAGATCCTCCCCTGGGTTGATTCATAAGGGGTTGGTTGGGCATTATTATAGTAGGAATGTTCTAATGAGGGTTATAAAAACTGCACCCAGTCAGAGTGGACCCAGGTTGGAGGTTGCCCAAAGTGTGAAACTGACCTTCTCTGGGTGTGAATCAGGAGGATAAAGGGGATTCGTCATTCCAAACGTTTTGTTCGGAATCATAACTGAGGAGGTGAGTGTAAAGGATAGAACTTGAGAAAAATCTTGTCCACCATGTTGGTTACTCCATCTAGAAGCAACAGGATTAGACCCATTATTAAAAGGAGGAAATCATCCCACGATAGGATTCATTTGAGGGACATGGGTGCCACCAAACGAGAATGGAGTATAAGGAGGAGTTGTGCCCCCAAGTACAATGCTAGCATTAGGGCCAGTGACTGGGATGGAGTTTGAAAAATGCGAAGTAAAATTCGGCATACCATAGGAAAATGGAATAGAGGCCATAGGGATGGACTGAACATTATATCCTGGTGAATGACCAAGCGACCCAAACGAGTTCATGGGATGGACTGAACATTATAGTATTCACTATAGGACGGGCAACGGTGATGATAGGTTCCCCCAACACTACAATCATTGTGGTTGAAGGAGTCGAAGGGGTACCATTAACTATAGTAGGTATGGGAGTCAAAGGGATCCCATTATCTTGATGACTCGGTCCAGTACTCATCCTTGTAGAATCACAAGTCTGATAAGTGGAGGTGTGTTTACCACGTTTAATAACTCTACGCATTTTAGAAGGAAAAGACTCAAAATACGGTGGTAACTGTAACAAGCGGTGAGACCTACGGGGAAGCTGGTATGGCTCCACGATGACTCAAGATTGAAGATATAAAAATAAAATACTAAGGACAACTATTAATCAAATTAGTAGGTATGCCTCGCCCAAGAGGGTCCTGAGACTCCACTGCTAAATATTGGAGGAAACATAATTAATTATAAGAGCCCTCATGGGATTAAAAACCAGTCGATCAGATCCCCCCAGAGAGGTAATCCTCCATAAAGGTTGTGTGTTGTTCAACCTTTATCTGACCTAGGGTACCTGTAGAAGAACCCCTGCAAGTAACCTATGTGGTACCTCAGTCAAGCAACTAAGAAACCACAGTATAACTAATGCACAAGTGAACAATCATAAGTCAAGTCCAGTGTATGGGAAGGGTATCAAAGCCTGAAAACTTGAAAGCACCACCTCTCACGGAGGTAAGGGCACTAGAAATATCCCCATGTATGAATAGATGTCCATAAATATATCTGACGCTAAGAAGGTATCAGGGGGATATCCCTTCAACTGATCTCATGTGACCTCATGCTTAACTCTGGTGTAAGCAGAGCCTCCTAATATTACCGAATATACAATGGATTTATCCACTCCCTTAATCATAACCATATGTTGATTTAATAGCCTTGGAGAATTTTACTCACAAAATCCTATTCCAAGGCTCTAAATCCTAAGCTAGTTTGTGCACCCTAGAAAATAAAATTGTTACTAATAAATTTTAAATTATAGCGTTAATTTGAATGGCCTTTCTTACTCAAAAGGTGTGGTCATGAAATTAGTGATGTTATGACTCAACAAGTAAAATAAATGAATATGAATACAATGCAAAGTCCTAACTTCAATTTCCAATAGATGATATGCTTTTCAAAAATGCAATTTTCAATTCAATTATGCAATTCTAAATAAAATGCAATCTTTCTTTTTATGCACTAAGATAAATGAAAAAGACTCAAGAAATCAAAATGCCAATCAATGTAAAATGCCTAATATTTTTTTATTTTCAATATAAGAGAATGAAAATGCAAGGAATGAACAACAACTTGATATAAAGACTCTAGTATGTATAGATAGAGACAACCCAAGTAGGATATCAAGGAGCAAAACACCCAGCCCAAGGTACAAAGACAATTAAAATGAAAATATGATGAGAAAGGAACCACCCAAAAATTCAACCAAAGACAAGTTTCCCGTCATTCCATAGACACTTAACAGTCACCACAGAGACCTAAGAAGACTTGGAAATCATCGAAACCTACCCAACAACCACCAAACCCAGAAATCAAGCAACAAAGGTTGATGTATGCGACTTTTCAAGGGAAAATCACATATGTACACAACTTGCAGAATTACAACATGTGTATGTACGCGATTGTCAAGCAAAAACCGCATATATGTGTTAAAACATAGCTAGGATAAGGAGAAGGCTAAGAAACTCAAACTCAGAGTGAACAGAGGCTATCAAGTAATCATACGACAAGAAACTCAATGTGAATGAGAGAAATCTAAGGAGGAAAAACACTCCAAACCCCAAAAAAGAAGATTATATCCCCAATATGGTCGCCAATTTTGTTACGAGGAAAATCTCTCTATGGCTAGGGGTAAACCACAACAGACGGAAATGACTACAGAAATCAACTCTAATCTCAAGTATGCTCTATAAACAAATACACTAACAAGACAAGACAAGAGGCTTACCTCATCCAGACATTCAATGAAGTCCACCGTTGAGCACTTGACCCAAAGAAATATACCTGCAACTAGTCCTCAACAACCAAGAAAGGTAAGCATTTATAGCATAATACATCGACATTCATAAAAAATACACCCATGGAATAATAATTCAAATATTTTTGAGATATTAATTGGATGAGAAAAGCATATTTCTATTAAGATATAATCAGAAGAAGTGAATGAGTTACAAACTTACATGTTGGCATGGTTCAGAACCGAGAAACTAAGTTCCTTCCAGCTGGGCCTCCATCAATTCAATCCTCCACCAAAGGAAATCTCATATAAGAGAGACAATGAAGTTCTTAATCAATAAGGGAATATCTTGGGGGTTGAAAATGTGTTCAGACTTAAAGGACAAAGGCATGCAGACTCAATGTGAAGTGAATAATTTCTCCAGAGTAACTTTGCTCAAAGTTGAATTCTTTCTCCTCTTTTCCATAGCTCGGATTTGGCCCATTTATAGCCTTCAAGTGGAGCTGAAGGGTCGATTCGAAACATTTCCAATATATGTAAGTCCAAGGATCATTGATCTTGTGACGTCACATGGAAACCCAACACTATTTTTTAATTTTGGGCACATTTCCCGATGTATGCGGGATGTAGTGGTGCAACTTGCGTATACGCATGCTGTAATATAGGCAGGGCACGTATATGTGTAAAACTCATCTTTTTAGCTCTAGGATTTTCAAAAAGGGACTTCAATTCTGCATAGGGAAATGGAAAATGGCCCTATGTGCAAGATTGCATGGGGTGAGTTAAATATTGCTATAACACCCGCATAATATTTGAGATCATCCATGTTTTCATGAATGTTCAATATAATGGATGTCTCCTTGGCATCATTCATCATTTCCATCTATAGAATCTTTTTCGGAACTCTCTTGAAATTTCATGGCACTTCCAATACACCCATCACAAATGTCATCTTGCATCGACCCCGCACAGTGAGCAGTGAATGGGGCCAACGTTGAAATTTCTTCAAATTGTGCATGTATGCATCGAAATTCAACATGGTTAGACTACAAATATGCATTGATGGTATGGGAGGGTTTCAAGACTCAAGGATGTTTAATGTCCCCGCATAATCTTTGAGATCATCCATATTTGCAACAACATTCATAATGGGCGTCTCATTTTCATCATTCATTGTTTCCATCTGTAGAATCTTTGTTGGAACTCTCTTGAAATGTCATGGAACTTCCAATTCACCCACCACCAATGTCATGCACCAACCCTGCATAGTGAGCAATGAATGGGACCAATGTTGAAATTTTTTCAATACGTGTATGTATGCATCAAAATTTGACATGGTTAGACTAGAAACATGCCTTGAAAGTATGGGAGGGTTTCAAGACTCAAGGATGTATGATGCCCCCACACAATATTTAAGATTGCCCACATTTGTATCAACGTTCATCATGTTGCACCTCTCATTGTCATCATTCATCATTCCCTTCTATAGAATCATTGTCATAACTATCTTGAAATTTGACATGAAACATCCAATACACCCATCACAAATTTCTTCCACCGAACCCACACAGCGAGCAGTGAATGGGGCCAACGTTGAAAGTTTTTCAATCTGTTCCTGTATGCGTTGAAATTTGACATGGTTAGACTAGATAGTTTCCTTGATGGTATGGGAGGGTTTCAAGACTTAATGATGTTTGATGTCCCCACATAATATTTGAGATCATCCATTTTTGCATCAACGTTCAATATAATGGATGTCTCATTGTCATCATTCGTTATTTCCATCTATATAATATTTGTCGAAACTCTCTTGAAATGTCATGGCACTTCCAATACACCCATCACCAATGTCATCTTGCATCGACCTCACAGAATGAGCAGTGAATGGGGCCAACATTGAAATTTCTTCAAACTGTACATATATGTGTTGAAATTCGACATGGTTAGACTAGAAACATGCCTTGACGGTATGGGAGGGTTTCAAGACTCAAGAATGTTTGATGTCTCCACATAATCTTTGATATCATCCATGTTTTCATCATCGTTCATAATGGATGTCTCATTGTCATCATTCGTCATTTCCATATGTATAATATTTGTTAGAACTCTCTTGAAATGCCATGGAATTTCCAATTCACCCACCACAAATGTCATGCATCGACCCCACATAGTGAGTAGTGAATGGGACCAACGTTGAAATTTCTTCAATATGTTCCTATATGCGTCAAAATTTGACATGGTTAGACTAGACACATGCATTGACAATATGGGAGGGTTTCAAGACTCAAGGATGTATGATGTCCCCACATAATATTTTAGATCATCCACATTTGTATCAACATTCATCATGCACGTCTCATTATCAATGTTTGTCATTCCCTTCTGTAAAATTGTTCTCAGAACTATCTTGAAATTTGACATGGAATTTCAAATACACCCATCACAAATTTCTTCCAACGACCCCATACAATGAGCAGTGAATGGGGCCAATGTTGAAATGTTTTCAATCTTTGCCCGTATGCATCGAAATTTGACATGGTTAGACTAGATAGTTTCCTTGAAGGTGTGGGAGGGTTTCGATACTTAAGGATGTTTGATGTCCCCGGATAATATTTGATATCATCCATGTTTGCATCAACGTTCAATATAATGGATGTCTCATTGTCATCATTCATCATTTCCATCTATAGAATCTTTTTTGGAACTCTCTTGAAATGTCATGGCACTTCCAATACACTCATCACAAATTTCATCTAGCATCGACCTCGCACAGTGAGCAGTGAATGGGGCCAACGTTTAAATTTCTTCAAACTGTGCATGTATGTGTCAAAATTTGACATGGTTAGACTAGACACATGCCTTGATGGTATAGGAGGGTTTCAAGACTCAAGGATGTCTAATTTGCCCACATAATATTTGAGATTGTCCATGTTTGCAACAACGTTCATAATGGGCGTCTCATTGTCATCATTTGTTGTTTCCATCTATAGAATATTTTTTGGAACCCTCTTGAAATGCCATGGAACTTCCAATTCATCCACCAAAAATTTCATGCACCGACCCTGCATAGTGAGTAGTGAATGGGGCCAACATTTAATTTTCTTCAATATGTGCCTATATGCATCGAAATTTGACATGGTTAGACTAGACACATGCCTTAACGATATGGGAGGGTTTCAAGACTCAAAGATGTATGATGTCCCCACATAATCTTTGAGATATTCCACATTTGCATCAACGTTCATCATGATGCACCTCTCATCGTCATCATTCATCATTCCCTTCTATAGAATCATTGTCGAAACTATCTTGAAATTTGACATGGAACTTCCAATACACCCATCACAAATTTCTTCCACTAAACCCACAAAGTGAGCAGTGAATGGGTCCAACGTTGAAATGTTTTCAATCTATTCCCGTATGTGTTGAAATTTGACATGGTTAGACTAGATAGTTTCCTTGATGGTATGGGAGGGTTTCAATACTTAAGGATGTTTGATGTCCCCACATAATATTTGAGATCGTCCATGTTTGCGTCAACGTTCAATATAATGGATGTCTCATTTTCATCATTCATTATTTCCATATATATAATATTTGTCATAACTCTCTTGAAATGTCATGTCACTTCCAATACACCCATCACCAATGTCATCTTGCATCAACCTCGCACAATGAGCAGTGAATGGGGCCAACACTGAAATTTCTTCAAACTGTACATGTATGCATCAAAATTAGACATGGTTAGACTAGAAACATGCCTTGAGGGTATGGGAGGGTTTCAAGACTCAAGGATATCTGATGTCCCCACATAATCTTTTAGATCATCCATGTTTGCATCAACGCTCATAATGGATGTCTCATTGTCATCATTTGTTGTTTCCATATGTATAATATTTGTTGTAACTCTCTTGAAATTTCATAGAACTTCCAGTTCACCCACCACAAATGTCATGCACCGACCCCACATAGTGAGCAGTGAATGGGGCCAACATTGAAATTTCTTCAATATGTTCCTGTATGCATCAAAATTTGACATGGTTAGACTAGACACATGCCTTGGCTATATGGGAGGGTTTCAAGACTCAAGGATGTATGATTTCCCCACATAACATTTGAGATCATCCACATTTTCATCAACCTTCATCATTCATGTCTCATTGTCATTTTTTGTCATTCCATTCTACAGAATTGTTGTCAGAACTATCTTGAAATTTGACATGGAACAAACTATCCATGTCAAATTTCAGTGCATGTCAAATGTGAACAGAGTATCCATGTCAAGTTTTTGTGCATACATAAACATTTTGAAAAAATTTCAACATTGGCCCCATTCACAAGTCATCGTTTCCCATCATGTACTCTATCCCTAGTACAATTTATTTTAATAGTTGTTTCCTCTAAAATTCAACCGAGAAAATTAAAACGAAACAAGGACGAGATGAGACAATATATAGAGTGGGTTTGTGAGTGATCTTTGAGTATAAATATGAATGAATGAACTTCTCTTGGTTTCAATAATAATTTATTCTCTACTAAATAAGGTCAACCACATGAAGGTGGAAGCTCATATGGCCCCTCCCCCCCGTCACATCGCTCTCAATTCCCCAATACCCAATCTATAAAATAGAAAATAAACAAAAGAAACAT
>JASDQU010336987.1:0-11651 GCA_032191745.1 Picea mariana | reverse complement strand
GATTAATCGGTTCCCCAAATGGATCCGTGCCCACCATCTCCATGTACACTCTCTTTGCAAGTTCCATAAAATTGTCTATGTCTGCTATATTGTGGTCCGAGTATTTGAGCTTCCCTATATGACCCATCAGGTTTGGTCCTACCTATACCCCATCTGGTATACGTGGTAGAACAATTTCTGTGGCACGTTTCTTGCAAGGTGACCTTGGTATTTGTATCTTGTCTTTCTTCGAAAATGGTGGTTGGCTCAAAGTTCCAGCGACTTCTGATTGTTCCTCAGTATACCATTCTAGCCAACCTGTGATATCTTTGACCATTCCTTCTTGTGGGTGGTCTAATATGGTCATTTGAGACTCGTCTGGATTGATTTCTACTTCCAGGTTTAGCTCCGTTCCATTGAATTTTGGAGTTGCTTCGGTGTTCTCTGGTTGCACCTCCTTCAGGGTTTCTGTGTCCTGGTTCAACTGCTCCTATACCTCTGTCGGTATATCTATACTTGTGCCCTCTGGTGTGGGTTATTGGTTTCTTCCACTATCATTGTAGGGTTCACCGGTGTTGTGTCTGGAGATGTAACTTCTTTGACATTGACGATCTCCGACGACTATTGTTCACCTTCTTCTACCTGTACTCGTGATCTGGTCTGAACTCTGGTTTTTCTGGCATTCTGGCTCGCTTCTGCTTACTTGGGTGGTGCCATGGCAGTGAATGTCAAACGTTTGTTGAATTTGAACAGTTTCTGTGATCTCTGTGCTCTTTATCCTTTATCGCTCTTTGTCTACTCTCTTTTCACGAATAGACTGTTTTCTCTCATGTCCATGAAGCTTGTCGAGGAAGCTTCCTTAATTGTGGGTTCAATGCACCTTAATTACAAGTTTAATTCACCTTAATTATGGGTTTAATGCACCTTTGATGGTTATGTACTTTCCATTACTTTGCCTTGTCGTCTGTAGTTGGCACGATTAATGTGGTGTCCCATCAGTCCTTGCCTTCCTTTAATTCCACCTAGTGTTGTCATGTCGTATTTTTTTTGTCGACTTTCCTTTTCCCTCTTGTTTCCCTTTGTATGTGACCATTGTCCTTCTCCTCACCAAGTTTGTGTTCCTAAGTGTGTGTGCCTTTTCTTTCCCTGGCACACTATGCCCCTTTTCGTTCTTTCTCAAGATATTGATTTTTTAATTTTTTTTTACTACGCAGTGGATGGTCGATTGTCCTTGTACAGCTTCAATCATCTCCCATTGATCATCCCTCTAAGTTCTGCACCTGATAAATGTTGGTTGTGGAGCCTGATTATCTTCCTGATTTAGAGGTCTTTTACTTTCAGCCGTGTTTATACCCCATGAAGTATTTACACCCCAGAAGTATGTACACTCTTCCACGTGGGGAAGTGCAGAGGGGGGGTACCCCCTCTGCGGGGTCCGGGGGGGTTTGGGGGTGAAGTTCCCGAAGGAAACATTGCCTTGTAAATGTATATTGTAATTTCATTGTAAATCTGGACCATTCATTATAAGGTCACAGATCTAATGATAGAGATTATGTTAGGGTTTTTTTTCCCTAGAAGGCAACCCTCTTTTATGAGGGAAATGTATTGCGGCTATGGTTGATGGTGAATATTGTATTATGAGATAGGAGACTATGAGAGAAATAAGAGGAAGTTACATTGGGTTTGTTGTAGGTTGTATCCCTTCATATGCTGGATAATAATAAAGGAAGGACCTAGCAATTTCTCTAGTGGACGTATCCCACACTGGGTGAACCACGTAAATATGTGTCTCTATTGTATTGTGTATCTTTTGTGTTTTGTTTCCACATTTGTTTTATTTTATTGCTCCATGGCCCTGTTTTTCTAACAATAAATATTTCAACTGGACAACTCCTCCATCTGTGATAGATTTTACTTTGTACGGTCCTAGCCAATGCATTCTTATCTTTCCTGGATGCTGAAACGATTTGTTGTCATACATCAGTCCTAAATATCCTTCCTTGAAAGTTTTCTTCTTTATTTGTCTATCATGCCAAGCTTTGTCCCTTGCTTTCTAAAATTGTTGGTGGAATGATGCTAAGATCTGCTCTTCCTCCATGGTCATTAACTAATTCAGTCTCTCTTTTATTGCACCTTGTTCTGTCATTTTTGTAATTGTTGCTACGTGCAATATTGGTACTAGAAATTCTAATGGCACTCATGCTTCTTGGCCATAAACCAGTTTAAATGGTGTGTTCCATGTCAAATTTTTGCACGTAATCCTGTAGGCCCATAATACTGCTGGTACTTTGAGGTCCCATTTATCCCTGTTGACATTAAAGATCTTTGTCAGCGCATTCTCCAGGATTTTGTTAAATGCTTCACTGTGCCATTTTCTTGTGGGTGATATGGTGTGCTCTTCTGATGATGGACTTCAAAATATTCATTCATAGCATTGATGGTGTTGTTTATGAAGTGTGTTCCTTGGTCACTCATCAAAACTCTTGGGCATCCAAATCGAGTGATTACTTCCTCAAATAGAAAATGTGTTGTTGTTTCTATGTTGCAATCCTTCACTGGTGTGGCTTCCTCCCATATTGTTAGGTATTTCGTCACGGTGATAATGTACCTAGCTCCTGTTCCTTTTGTTGGTGGGTTGATTGGTCCCACAAAGTTTATTTCCCACTTATAGAATGCTTGTAATGTTACTTGTGGTCATAATGGAATCTCGTCCCTTCTGTTGGGTTTTCATACCCTTTGACAGACATCACATCTTTGATAGTACTCCTTCGAATCTTTGTGAATCGTTGGCCACCATAGTCATGTGTGCAATACCTTATGCGTGGTATATTTACCTGTGTAATGTACTCCTTTTATTCCCTCATGGGCTTCTTCTAAGACTCTCGGTCTTTCATTCTCTAACATGTACCTGTGAAATATGTTATCTGCGCCCATTTTGTAGAGGTGTCCTACAATCAGTTGATAGTTGGCAGCGCAAACTACCAGGTTTTTCTTCTATGCGATGTTATATTCCTATGGAACAATTCCTGTGCTCAAGTACTGAATGATATATGTGAAGTATTCATCAGCGATCTAGACTAAGAATAGTTGTGCATCTGGAAATTTGTCTTCTAAATTCATGGGTTCTTCTCCATTTGTGACCCTTGATAGGTGGTCAGGTCATGCGTTCAATTTTCCTGGTTTGACGATTACTTCAAAGTCAAATTCTTGAAATAGGAGTAACCATCGACAGATTCTCCCCCCCAACACTAGCTTGTTAACTAGATATTTCAAGGCTGAGTGATATGTGAACATCTTGAAGTGTTTTCCCAACAAGTAATTTTTGAACTTTTGTAGTGTGTAGACCATAGCTAGGCCTTCTCTTTCTGTCATGTTATAGTTTTGTTCTAAGTTTGAGAGCTTCCTGCCCGCAAATGCTATTGGGTGATCCAAGTCCCCCGCTCCCGACTATGCCAAGATAGATCCAAGTGCTATGGTTGATGCATCTACATGTACGTGGAATGTATTCTCCCAATCTTGAAATACTAATATCGACGCAGTGACCATATTTTCCTTCAAGGTATCCAGACTGTGTTGGCACTCGTCATTCCACTAAAACTTTGTGTCCTTTCTTAGAAGCTTTTCCATTGGTGCAGTAATCTGCGCGTACCCTTTGATAATCTTCCTATAGTATCATGTGTGGCCCAAGGTCACTCTTATCCAACGGATCGTTTTTGGTGGTGGTAAGTTAACAATTACTGCGATCTTTGCAGGATCTACGAGTAAACTTTGTTTGCATACTATATGGCCCAATAGTATCCCAAACGGTGTTCCAAATATGCATTTACTTATGTTCAGTGATATCTGACACTATCCACATATTTCTAACATTATTCGTAAGACGTCTACATGGTCTTTCAACAAACTGTAGACTGTCTAATCATCCAGGTATACTTTAAGAAACTGGTGGATGAATTCTTTAAATTCCGCAATGACTACTCTGGAAAATATTGTTGGTGCATTTTTCAGTCCAAACAGAATGATTGTGTACTGATACGATCCCCATTCTATTTCAAACATGGTATTGTATCTGTCTTCTTGTGTTATCTTGATCTGATGGTAGCCTGAGAATCCATCAGTGAATGAGTAGGCTTTGTGTCCGTCTACATTTTCTAACACTTCTTCCATGAAAGGTGTAGGGAATGGGTTGTGTAGGCATGCATCATTCAACTTCCTCAAGTCGACACATATCCTTATCCCTCCTTGTTTCTTGTCCTGTACCACCATCGATCTTATCCATTCTGATTCTTTGACCGGTTCGATGATTCTAGCTTCCAACATCCTATTGATCTCAGCTTTGACTTTATGCTTATATATTGGGTTTAGTCTGTAAGGTCATTGTCTAATCGATCTCACTTCAGGTATGAGTGGTATCTTCATTTATCTGAACTCTCCAGCTATACCCTTCATCTCTGTAAATTTTGTGGGAAACAAGTCTTTGTATTCATGCAATAGCTCTGTTATGCTTTCCATTGTTTGTTCATCCCAGTAATATCCAATGTTGGCCATTTTGGGATGCTTGGTTGTCCCAATGTTGACTTTATTTACCTTTATTGGAGCAGCAGTAACTTCTGATTCTATAGGTGTTCCATCCACTTCTCTTTCACCTTCTTCTTCTTCGATCTAGATATCGCATGGATCATCTTCGTCTGGTGCTTCCTCTTTCACATGGTAACATGACAACAGTTCCTTGATTGTTTGTTTGTTCCACTGTTGTTCTTCTGTGACAAGTTCTATTTCTAGCTCTTTGATGAATATCACTCCTCTTATTTGTTTGAAAGATGTATCTATTTTGGGGTTCTCATTTTTGAATGAGAAAGTGACTGTGAATTTTTGTTGCAATGTCATCCAGGTCGTAATTCCTTTGCGCAATTCCTGGTCTGTATACCAGTTCGCTTGTATGCCCTTTAGACTATGTATAAAATGATGAGGCCATTCCTCTAGGGGTATCATTTTCCACAACGGTCTACACTTCTCCAAGTGTTCTGTCGGTGCCCTTTGTCCATCATACTTCCATTTCCTATTGTTTTTCTATTCTATGCCAAACCTTATGCGTAGTAACCGCTTACATTAGTACCAATCTGTGATTGTCTCTTTGTTTGCACCCCACCATCTTGCAGGTGTGGCCTTGAGTGCTAGATCAAGTGCTAACAGTCTCTAGTTCTCTAATACTTCGTCTTCATACTGTGCTAAGAATGTTTCCAAATCATTGATTCTGTGAAAAATGGGTGGTTCTTAGATTTTTATGCCTACCCATCTTACTGCACAGTCTATTCTTGCACATCTTCTAGTGGATACTTCGTGTATCCTTTGTTGCCAGTTCTATAAACTGGTATCTAAGTCTGTTGAACATGAGGTAATGCTCTACCAACTGAGTATCTCATTTGCAGTTGGGTTTACCTAATCCTCATCACGCCTAGTTGTTCTACACAACTGGTTGATTTCCTCTAAGTCTAGGCAAGTAGGTTCTACAAACCTCTCCCCCTCTGACGGATCTAATGGCGTGATGGCCATGTAATCTCTTGACTAAAATGTCATCTTCCTGGTATTCAGGTTGATTACGGACTGGTTTTCAAATGCCCAATCAAGACCAAGCAACGTTGGGTAAGGTGTTGTGTCGTCCACTATTTCAATAACTTCAAAATATGCTTTAGTGCGCACTCCATCTAGGTCTACTGTCACTCCTTTCAGTCTACCTATTGGTAGGACTCTATGCTGGTTTGTGAGTTTCAATGGAACAGGTGAATAGCCAAATGTGGGCTCTCCCATGCATTGCCATGTCTTCTTTGGTAATACATTAACTTCTGATCCTAGATCCAGTATGATGTCTCCCATATTGAAATCTCCAATGTTGGCATTCAGTTTAAATTCCCTACTTGTTCTTCTTCTTGTGTGTAGGTGATTGACTTTTTGGGGTTCTAGTTTTCCTTCTGTCTCGATGCTACATTTTTCTAGTATATTTTGCAATATTTTCGCAGATGATGGATCACTTAATACCTTTATACATGATTGAAAAAAACCTTTGATTGTACTTACTTGTTTTGTGGAATGTATTTCGCTGGTATGATCCAATAACTGAGTCATTTTGTATCCTGGTTCTTCCTTACTTTGTTGTGCAGTTGAAGTCGTCGCAATATCTTCCTTCTAGAATTCTTGTCGGGCTTTCTTAAATATCTCCTTTTCCTTCTACACATCGAATTGCTTCCTTGGTTCGGTGTTCTTTTTCACCCATTGATTTTGTGTTGGCTCTTGTCGAACAATGTCGTCCCCTATTTTAGTTCCTCCACAAGTAACTATATTAATGTTCCATCCTTCATCCCTTACTTCGGCTGAAATCTACTGAACATTCTAGTTGTTTTGGTTCCTCTTTTCCTGGATATTTACTATCAATGTCGGGCATTCTTCTATATCATGGTCCGATGCGCAACAATACATACAAGTTGTTGGTGGAAGTGGACATTCCCTTTCATAATGTCCCAGTTGTTGAAAATTGTGACACACCATTGGTCCTCTACCTCATCCAAAGCCTCCTCTTGCTCGGCCTCCACCTCTGTAGCCTGCTCGATCTCCTCTCAGTGCGTTATACTGAGGCACTTGATTATACTGCGTGGTATTTTATTGAGGTTGTGATGCATTGTATTGTGGCTGTGTGTTATTGTATGGTTGTTGTGCATTATTATACTGCTACTGTGTAGTGTTATATGGAGTTGGAACTGGATTAAATTGCGGTGTGGCTTACCCCGTCATCATTTATGCCTACACTCTATATGTTTCTGATGTCCTTTCTTGCATCAACTCCATAGTTCTACAATATTTGTCATCATGGCCCACTGACTTTCAAAAGGTGCAATATGAGCTCTTTGGGACTGTCTGGTATTTCTGCATCATCGGGTAGTGATAGGGGTCATGACCCTATTTTATACAAACTTCACACCATGGTCCTCCTATGGGTAACGGGTTTGGAATTCCTGCTGCCATATACTGCGTGAATGTCGGACATTTGTTCTTTTGGTGGACTTTCGTCCTGCATGTAGTACACCAACCAACTTCTCATTTGTCTTTGCTC
This sequence comes from Picea mariana, assembly GCA_032191745.1. NCBI lineage: Eukaryota > Viridiplantae > Streptophyta > Pinopsida > Pinales > Pinaceae > Picea > Picea mariana. Next base: position 4,567 of record JASDQU010336987.1, on the reverse strand, counting down.
TTATTCTGGTTTAGTTGAAATGTTAAGTTCTTCAAGTCCTCCTTCAACTCTTCAATAGATGGGTCTATTTGCTGCTACTAGTTTTCTTCCAGTTGCAAGGCTGCCTACAGAGCCTCTGCCTGTGTATGGAACTTTTGTTGTCGCAATGGATATTTTAAGTGTGGGAGCAGTGAGTTGACAAACAAGTGTCGATGTTGCATATCAGTCATGAGATATTTTAACTTTCCCTTCAGTCGCTTGAATCTCTGGTCAATATCCCATATGGATTCTCCTGGTTTCTGTCGGATTTCTATCGTCTCATTCATGTATTGATCCTTTGAGCTCAGCTTCTAGAACTCATTTATCAGTAACTTCATAATGTCTGTCAGTTTCCTTGTCATCCCCGAAGCATTGTTTGCATCTAAACTCATGTACCAGTCTAGTGTGTGGTCTCTTAGCGTAATCACTAGCTACTCAAGTTTGGTATCTTCATCAGTGATCTTTTTTGCTTCCCAAATATTTTCACAAATGAACAAGTGTTTCTCAGGGTCTTTTGTTGCTTCTCCTCGAAATTCTAGTAACCTGATGGTGGGATCGTGTCCTGCCATTCTGAATGTTGATATAATACCTTTGCATGGTGTAGATACTTGACTAGTGATGCCTGAACTAGCTCCTCCAGTTGTTTTTCCTTGTGTGGATGTACTTCTTGATGTCTGACTTCTTCTGAACTTCGGTTGTCGAAACGACGGTGTTCCCTTTGGTGTATTAGTCGCACATGGGTTTATGGGTTCCACACTGACATTAATATGGATCAGATTGTTTCCTTCTCTTCCCTTTTTTGGACCTCTCTTCTTCCTCTCATATGTTGTGCACAGGATTTCCTCAATATACTCCATAGCTCGGAGATCCTCTACCTCTTCCTCGTCACTTGCCAAGCCTTCCCTCATGGCTATGACTCTCTTCTTGGTATTTACTATGTATTGGTAGGGTACTCTACTACGCGTCTTTCCATTTGTCTCCATGATCTGCTTGATCTGGTCATTGTCCATCATGATTGGGTCCAAGGGTTCCTCCTTCTTGTCCTTATCCTTTCATCCTTCCATTTCTCCTCTTTCTATCGGTGCTTACCCCCTTCCCCCATGCACACAGGGAATTTTATTTATCTGACTCCATTGTCAGTACTCCTTTGTTATACAACAGTATCTTGATAGAAGTATACAGTGATCGAATTTACCTTGCTCGGGGCCCACGTAGAAACTCTTGCTCCACTGTGTTGTACGACTTCACTGTGTCGACTGCAAACTCTGTTATAAAACCTGCCACAATACTATCAAGCCAAAAATCTACTGCACGAACAAACTTGTTGTTCAACTGTTGTAATTGTTCAATCTGCATTGGGGTCCACTCTATCTGTCGAATCTGATTCGTTGCATGGTTATCCTTCAACCTTAGTATCCACTCCTGCAATAGATGTGGAAAATCGCAGAAAAATACTTCATGTAAATCAGTAAACATGTATTTCTCAAGATATTTGCGAGGTGGTAGTCTAGGGTTTCTATTGTTTTTTGGTGAAAAATCTAGCTCCTTGGTTCTTAGCCAAGTTTCGATCTCTGCTTTTGTGGGATTCCACGGTCTCAACATTCCCTTCTAATGGCTCATTTCTCTCTACCCTAACCTTTTCTTGATCTGCCTCTGATAGATCTTCGACTTATCTCCTCTATTGAATCCTCTCTTGTTCCTACAAACAACAACAGAACCATTTGTTGGTTACTATTCCTCTATATTGTCTGAGTTTATTGACCCAGGGTTCATGTTTGTTCAGGTTTCCAACAAAGAATCTAAAACTATCGGCCCTCCTAGTAAACCAGAAGGCAAAGCAGCACACAGAATGTGTTGCGCAGTCTCACCCGAGATAGCTTTAATGGGTGGTTGTAAGACTCAGGTATTTACAGCCTAAGATTGAGTGTGAGATAAGAGAGCTATATATTGGACCATTTATTATAACTTGTAAACACAGTATATTGTTATTGACGAATTAAGAAGGAAATATAACAACTCATTTATTTAATATAATAATAATTGTTGAAGACAATAAATATCTGCACACATTCATCACATAACATAGATGTTACCATGGTTCACCCCCTCCTGGGCTACGTCCACAAAAATTTGGCTTTCATCTCTTTTATTATAGTATTTCCGCATCTACAGCATCGCGCGCTTACAACTCTTCTCAGTTGGGTAAGATCAATATGAGGCGGACTATATCACACCAGGCTCCCCAGCTTGTGATCTAACCCTCAAGATCTACCCTCCCTCCTCCTCTCTAGCTCAACATCTTATAAAAAAATGGATTATACAACAAAACATTACATATCGCCTCAACTCATGCATAAAACCTTGTAACAACAATAATATGAACCAACAACCAACCCCTTATGATCCCTAAGTATCTATATTTATACATTTCGGGCTCTTCAACCATTTACAATACCTTACCAAAACCCTAACCCTACCGTTGTTAAGTCTTCCTCCCATGCGTGCGTTTTTTTCTTCCTTCCAGCTGTTTATTTCCTTGTGCACGCTTTCTTGCATGCGCATGTTGTGTTTCCTTCCATCTGTAGCTTTCCTTGTGCATGCTTTCTTTCCCAAAAACGCCTTTCTTTTCATCTTTGGCCCGCCTCCAACAGTTTCTCACCCATGGTATTGGTGGGTCATCTCATCTACATAAGGAGGCCCTCCCCTCATTGTATTTGGTTGGATATCAATGGAATAGAGCCTCTTTCTTCTCCTTTTGATAGTGTACTAGGTTTTATTGCTTGTTTAACCATTTATGTGTGGAAATTGTGTTTCTTGGAGCATACAAAAGGGACTTCCAACATCCCCTTTGAACTTTTGGGGTTTTAAGAAAGTTTGATTTTCAGACCTTTAGGCCTAATATTTTTTTAGAAGGAGCCCCTCTTTGGTTATAGGAATTAGACCCCATAGCTAGAGATTAGTTTAGGCACTTATCTATTTGTTTTAGGGCCACTCACACCTCATTACTCATCCTTAGTTGGCTGAATTGTTCAAGGAAAATTGATGTCTTATATCTTGCACTCACTTCTCATGTTGATTTTCCTACTATCTTTCACTTTTAAGTACTATTTTTCTTATTGCATAAAATTTGAGGAAGGTAAGATTTCATATATGAGTGCATTTAAGTAGTTTTTTTAGTAGATCTTAACCATTTAGTCTCAACTTCATTTCAGACCTGGGAATGATTCATTTAAGGGTAAAACTAGTTTTATTTATGCTCAAAATCTATTATCTAATTCACCCTTATGCATCTTCACATTGATGGAAATTAAACTTATGGTTTATTCACCAAAAATTTGGATGGAATTCATGTTTAAGCAAGTACTTACCTCTCTACTTAGGGAAAACTCATTTTTTAATATATTACATTTAACCAACATTTCATTGCATTAAGATTTAACTTTTGATTCAAAAAACTTGTTTCAACATTAACATTCATTTATATTAAATCTTAAATCATATGTATTCAAAGGTGTAATGGTGTAGGCAGATTTGGTTTTGAGGATGAGTTACAGTTTAGAATATGTTGAATCTGCAGACCTGACTTCATCCAACCTTTTACTGTGTGTTGACTTGATTTGTATGTAAGGAAATTTGCCTTGGATCTGTTTGGTAAACTAATTTCAATTTCCATAAGCAAGTCTAGCTAACATTTAACCAATTAGTTTTGATTTTGAATGGTATATTCCCAATACTTTCTTTAAGTTTGCTCTACTCGCTGGTAATTTATACATTCATAAAGAAACCTATACTTGACCATTTAACACATTAACTCACTTAGTGAGCATAGGTTTAAGGTTTTACATGAAATTTGATTTAGGGAATGAATATTATGGATGTGCTATGTTATCCCCTAGCCTATGGATAACTAAGGAGATTATGTCTCAAGGCCCACAAGTCCTATACATGGAGTACCAAGAGCTAGATATACTTAAGCATGGACCTGGAGGGCCCATCCTTTTGTTGTTTTTCTTCATATAAGATATGATTGATATTCGATATGTTATTACAATGATGAGTGTTCCATATATATAGGGAACATAAGGTGACCATCCATGAAAGGATGCATTCCTTGAATAATCATCAACTATTTGTTATTACTATTTACTTATTATATGTTATAATTAATAATTATATTAGTAATTATTATCTTTAGAGAATGTCTTCCCAATGTTGTCCAAACATCAACACTCCCTCTCAATGAGGGAGACATTCTGCAACATGCCACTCTTGTCTTTGAGGTATACAAACTTCACCCTAGACTCATGACACTTATCTTTCAATCTTGGGAGACATCTCTCTCCCACTTGAACTGAGGAGAAACTCCTTACGTGGCTCTCCCTCTGAGCCAATTAAATCTCTCTAAGATTAGGCTCACTTTGGGTCCGCATGTAAAAGCATATAACATCTTGAGTCTTTATCATTCCTTGTCAAATCACGATGACTAGGACAAAGACTATACCAAGATCTTTCACCACAGGCACACACCTATGAGTGCATGTCGGCTTGA
>JASDQU010336982.1:0-12663 GCA_032191745.1 Picea mariana | reverse complement strand
TATTAGGTCTTCTTACATCCGCCTTATTCTATTTTATTGAAAGGTCTTATTAATATTGACCTTTATTACATCCGAATACATTGATCTACCTATGTGCGGGTTAGGACCTTAACAGGCTGAACCTCGCATAACCCCGAACACTTTACAAAGGTTTCAACCTTTGATAAATTTCAGCATGGACTGCCACTTTATATACCTAACTCCATGCACTGATGAACACCAAGAACAACTTCAGTCCTATTATAAGTTGATCGAAGAAGACCCAGAAGAAATTACCAAGGAATGGTCGGAAGACCTCCTTGTTCCAGCAGATCCAGTGGACATTTTAGATATTGACAGCCTAGAAGCTGCGTAGGACACACCTAGGCCCAGTAAGATGAAGAAGACAAAGAAGACAAAGGAAACAAAGAATCCTGAAGAGGTTCATGATGTAGATAGATACTATGTAAAGAAAACTTCCATCACACCCAATAAAGAAGGTAACAACAATGAACTAGAGGAAGTCGAACAACAACCAAAAGAAGAAGTCGAATTTCCAAAGAAGAGAAAAGGATCACCTTTGAAGTTTTCCTCTAAGAAGAAAGAAAAAGCGACTATGAACAAGATGAAAACCACGCTCAACCCTGATGACTTCAGCTTTCTCCTCGCAACTTTGAATGAAGCCATAGAAGAAATTACATGAAAGAAGGAGGCCAAGCAACAGACGATGTATGACAGAATTGAAGATGAGCTCCAAGGAGTGCAGTGAGCACTTCATTCAACTTCGCAAGATTGCCGACATAGTCGAAGTATTCCTTCGAAAAGTGGAACAAGTAACAGCGCAGGCCACCCAGGCCCTAAAGAGAGCACATGAGGAAATCATAGAGCAGCACTGAGCTGAACAGGAAGAGAAGGAGGCCATCCAAGAGAAATTTGATAGAGACAGAGAAAAAATCCAAAAGGAGAAGGAGCAGCTTCTCACGAAGCAGATTAGAATCGAAGAAGCTGTCAACAGAGCATTTCACTCTGTGACTGGCTTAGAACAAAAGGCCAAAGAACCCTTAGACCATCAAGTGATGAATCTTGTTGAAGTTATTCAACAACTATAGCAAAGAGTCATTGACTTAGAGCTTTAGATCATCCCAAGTACCCCACAAGAAGAGCGCGACCAACGAGAAATAACTGCCCAAGTTACAGTAGAAAGGATTAAAGAACTCACTGAAGAATGCAAACAACTAAGTACCAGAAGTGCGAGAACCTGACCGAGTACCCGAAATTACATAAAATGGAGTTGCAACTCTAGGAGGTGAAGCAACATGTAGATAAACTTCAGATGCAATTGAAGGCCCTATCAACTATAGAGAAAATAAAGTGATCCCAAAAGCAACGTGTCACGCAGTAGCAAATCCACATGATCGAGAGCAAGGTCATGTAAATGACACAATAACTTCAACCTTTGTAGGATAAGGCATGTCAACTATTTTTAGAGATTGAGAACCAAGGGGGAGAGCTATAATAGGTCATGATTACAACAGAGTAGTGCCTAGAAGGACCAATCAATAATGCACTCATCCAGGAGTTCACCGAGTAGGAGGAAATCGTAAAGCAGTAGGTTGAAGCATCTCGAGCCAAGCTCGAGGCGTTCTAAGAAAAAATGGTCAGACCTGAGTGACTCGGGACAAGTCACAGGTGAGTGTTGGGGTCCTGTTGGCCCTTGATGAAGTTTTGAGGAATACTTGGTCATATTTGACCGTTTTCAGTCCTCTAACATCTAGTCAGAGAAGGAGCGCATGGAAAAGACGAGATCACGGGATCTCCACTCCTTTTTATGGAGTTTTGGGATTTTTAGGATTTTTGGGAATATTGTAATGGGAAAGGGATATCGATCCTTATTTAGGCCTTTTGTATGTATAAATATAAGGGTAGGAGATGCATATAAAGAGGGTGTGTGATTTAAAGTGAATGGCTTAGTGCATAAAGTAGATCTATGTGATCAGACGTCTGTGTGATTGTAAGAGCTCTGTGCCTACTGTAAGTATTGTAAGTGCTAAGTGCACGGGTTAGGGGAGGACTTAGTGCTTGGATCTACTCGGGGAAAGAGGATCTAGTGAGCTACACAGATATCTTGTCCTAGGCGGGGTAGGATCTTGAAGGCTTTGTGATGTAACTTGGTTCACAAAAGATAATAACAGAAGAAGACTTTGTGGATGTAGCCCCAGGGTGGGGGTGAACCACGGTAACTATGTGTATAGTGCTTTGTGCTTCGCTCTAATGTGTTTATCTCTTTCATGGCTAAATGCTTGATGTGATTAAGTAGATCTAGTTATGCTCTATGCTGATGATATATGAATGAATGTTAGATCTGATAGATAATATGCTTAGTGCTTGATCTGTTAAATCTAACCTATATTTATGTGGCTAAGTACTGAATCATCCTTAGTATAAGTATTCACTGCGATGCTCTATGCTTTTGGTGAAGTGTATTAATGAATGTATGTTAAGGAATTACTAATGCTAAGTGCGTTGTAAGCAAGATAATCACAGAGCTATGTCCCAGCTAAGGTTGCAGACATCCGAGTCATGCAACCACCCCTGCCTCTACCTTGGGTGAGGCTGCACCTTCTTCGCAGGTGTTGCGATGCTCTATACATTTGGTGAAGTGTATTAATGAATGTATGTTAAGGAATAACTGATGCTAAGTGTACTGTAAGAAAGATAATCACAGATCTGTTTTCCAGCTAAGGTTGCATACATCTGAGTCTTGCAACCACCCCTGCCTCTACCTTGGGTGAGACTGCATTTTCTTCGCAGGTGTTGCTGAAAGGGCCAGTAGTTTGGGCTTTGCTGGTGTGATATTGAGCATTGAACCCTGGGTCTACCCATGTGCCAACACAGTTTCTCACCTGTTCTTTGAAAGTTTGAAAAAACAACTGTGAATATACATCTTGATGCTCAAGACCGAGAATATCTACGAATTGATCAAATAAATTTATATGTTCAAATGTGGTTAAGTCTCCCTCCCCTATAAACTTATGTAGGTTTTTCATAGAGCTTTTAGGTAAACCATGAAGGCGTACTAGGAGGACTAAAGGATCATATCTAGCAGCTACTTTAGCGAAAATCCTAGGGGGTGGGGGTGGGGGTGGGCCTTGATCACCCCCTCCTCATCCTCCGAAAGCTGCCATAGATATTCTAGGAGAGGAAACTGGTACGTTATAAAGAAGGTTTTAAAAGATGTATATCGATCCTTTGGATTCTTCCAGATGAAGCAAAAAATATTTCGAGAACTGTTTATCAAGAGACGAAAAAACTGGAAAAGGGGGAAATGGAACATGGGGACTCGGTTCCTTTGACTTGCAAGATATGTAAATATGAGAACCTACAAGAGTTGAATATGAGTGTATGGTATACTCTTCTAGACTTTGTGAGGTTGGGAAGTTTATTTTGAGAGCTTATGGGATATCAATCGAAACAGACTTTATTGTAGATGTCTCACCTTCGCTTACACTGAAGGTAGTCAAATGAGCTTCAGTCTTAGTTTCGGGTAGAACTAATTTAGGTTTTATGGTTTCAAGTGGAATATTAGACCTAGACTATGTGGATTTAGGTTGGTAAACCGTAGTAGCTTTCTTAAGGAATCCTCTTGGTTTCAGTATTTTTTCAGGGTCAAAAACAGGCGAGGTTTGCTTATCATTTGGGTTTTGTTTAGTGTTCCTTTGACTGGATGCAAGCTTATTTAAAATTTGGAGTCGCCAAGTGAATAATAAAACTTAGCCTTTATAATGTGTTCAGTATTTGTTCACTATCAAAGAAAGAAACTTTTGAATGTCATTCTCCCAGGGAAAATAATTTCATCTCTCCTTCCCCGATAACGACGCTAAAAAGATGTTGTTCCATAGTTTATACTTAAGGCCTGAAAGTATAAAGTCTAGGCATCCAAAAATAAAGAGGGTCTATGATATAAACAAAGGAAAAACAATGCTTAGGAGAAAATGAGCTATGTCTGATTTCTAATTTGTCTTTGTCTAGCTTCCAATTGTTCCTGGATGCTAATGTCCTTCTCAATGGCTGCCCATGAATGTTCAAGTTCAACCTGGGTGGTAGCAGTTTTTAAGATGGTGTGAAGAAGATTTAAAGAGATACTGGTCTAATTTGTAAAACCAGGTTCGATATTGGGCTGTCTCATAATAGGTACATTCATGGAGGAAAAGAGTTTTAAAGATTTGTTGTTTTTTAGGTTGTTGTTTCTGTTTTAGATTATGTAAGAAAAAGTCCCAAATTTTGAATTAATAGTATAACAAAATAAAAGGTCATTTCCCATATCTAAGTTAAACTAAAAATCATGCATGATATGAAAGAAAACATAAAGTTGAGGAACAATGTGAGGCGTCAACCAAGGAAGAATCTCACTTTGTGATAGAAGAAGAAAATAGACAAGAAAAACTTTAATGAAGCATAAGATATAGAAATATAAGTAATTCATGGGTCTTGTACCTACTGATAGATGATACAGAGGAAAAGATGTAAGTGATTAGATGACTAAAATAATTGATTGCCACAGTAGAGGTTGTACTAAATTGCAGCTAAGCATTCATCAAAGATATATAAGAAATGATGTTAAATATGAAATAACAGAGGAACACATAACTCAAACTTGATGGGATATGGAGTCTTCGATTTTCATTTGTATTAATTCTGGAAAATGAAAAAATTCTCTTCTACAATTGACCAAGGAAAAACCCCCATGGCGTCATCTTTCAAAATTGTATTTATACAAAAAAAATTTATCAACCCTAGACGGTTGGTATTCTGCTAATCTCTTAGGTGCTAACGATTACAAAATACAAAATTTGAACTGTTTTGTTCGGTTACTTTTTACTTTTCTACCAGTTAGACAAAAATGAGTATACATGCGTTACTGCATCATTTCTTTGAAGAACTTCCTTCTCTTGGTCCAAAACACTCAACGCACTTGTCTAGAAACTGCACCAAAATTGTGGAAGGTTCTGTTGTATCCTTTGTTTCAAACACATACAACTTCCTCTGAATTTGGGGCAACCTCTCTTCAATCTTTCCCTTTTCAAACTTTGTCGAGTGCAACTGTAGATTTGCATTTATTAGCCACTTATCCATTTGGGTGATGTCAAGCTGCTACAATTGTGAAATCTCGAGCTGGGCTTCATTCCAACTCTCCTTGATATGCAGTTGATGCCTTACAACATTGATATGTCCTAATAGCCTAGGAAAATCACCTTTACCAATGCCTAGTGTTTTTGTATCAAGTTGATCAAACACTTCTTCACATTATTTCTTAACTTCTCTTTCCATTTTCCTGCTTTCGACAATATTGGTCTCCTGTTTTTTGAATATGATGTCTTCCCTGATCTGTTCTTCTATAGTTAGCTTTGGGATTGTTGGTACTTCCTCTCTAGCCGAAAACACTACTGCCTTTTGAAAAGAGGCATGAGTTCTTGTAGCCTATTTCTCCTTGAAAGCAATGTTATCCAGTGAGTGGCTTATTTCCAGGAAGTAGTTTTGAATGATTTCTATTTTAGAAAGAATTTTTTGTTGTTCTACTTGTAGTTTCTCATGCACCTGTAGTGCTTGGGATTGAAATTTTGTTATATTCACAACTTGTCCTTCAATGGACTTCGACTGAGCCTGTATCTGTCTCACTAACTCTTCCTACCAAATAACCTGTACTTGACTCATTTGCATGTGCTTGTTCTCTTTCTCTAAACTAGACTTCAACAATTGCATTTCCTTCTTGTCAGCAGTTCTGGCCTATTCAACTCTTTGATTTACCTCCTCTCGAATATTATTTTTTGTGTGCCTTATTTGGTCCTACAAATGAGCTATCATTTGATTTTTCTACTTCAGCCTTTTTTTCAGAGAGTCAACTAAGAATAAATTGGTCATTACCAAAGCTCCCATAGAGCCTTCTACTTATGTGGTGAAATATTCCTCTTATAGGTTTTTCCCATCTACGAGCACTCTGTGTTTCTTCACCATTCTGTCTTCTCTCAAATGCGATTCCTATTTTACTACAACCTTCCTCTTCTTACTGAAAAATTAGTTAGAGGAAGGTATCTCTTCTCTAGAGATAGGAGTAAGTTCACTTACATATATGACTTCCAGATGGGGGGTCCCAAAAGTTGACTGTAAAGGAGTTAATGATGAAATAGGGCTGCTCAATTATGAAGATTAAGCTTCTCCTATTGTTTTGGGGATATCAGCAGGAATAGTTGATGATAAAAGAGGAATCATTTGACTCGACTTTGAAGGTGTCTCGAGCCTAAATTTTGTTTTAGAATTTGGGTGCTCTCTTTGTGAAGCTTCTACTTTTTGTGAAGACTCTTCAATTTTCTTTGGATTTTCTTCTGCATCTCTTTATCATGAGCATCTGATCCAAAACCTAGGGGATACTTCCTTGAGCTGGAGGAGGGGTTGTTGATTCTCCTTGTAGTATCTTTGGAAAACCACTTCACATGTGCTTCTGGAAGGTCAAAAAGTTTGTCTCTAGGTCAAGTGATAATGCCTGAAGTCTGTCCAATATTTCCTCATAGGTTCTGGCTCCCTTGAACATGTCATCGCAGGGAGAATCTTCATGTTCATACATTTTCACATTGCAATGAGCAAGATTATTTCCAACAATTTTATAAGGATCGTGTTTTCTGAGTTCAAGATATACTAATTTGATGTCTTCTACTATTGCAGCTTCTACCTTGGAATGACCAAAGTTAAGCAGTGAACACTTCCCAATCTATACTGTAAAAAGTGGCCAGAACTTTTTCTGAGTTGCTTTCAATTTCATGTCGATGCCACCTGTTACTATTTGGTAGGCTATCTCTCTGCACACTAGTCTGTCGGGAAGGAATTTAAGAAGTGCATGATGAGGAATCGAGCACCCGAAAACCATGACATAGGAGAAACCCTCTTCAATGAACCAATCTCCAATCCACTTGAGGTTTCACACGATTGGCTCTGAAATACGAGGGGGTGCATAAACATACAAAATTTGGTGCAAAGGTATCACTACGTAGTGGCATATTTCGTAAAAGAAACCGTTAATATTCTCCTCCCATAGTTTAGAGTGATAAACATGAATGGGCTCCACATAGGCTGGGTTCTAGGTCCAATTCATCAAGGGGAATGGATTCATGTAACAAATAACATCCATAATATATGAAGACATGTAAAAATATGAATTTAGGCCTTTCGATTTTTCTATTTGGTACTCTGCAATCTCCTTAGTTAGATTATATGATAAAATTTTACCCCAGTTGAAACTGTAACCCTCAGCTACTTCGTGTATAAGTGGCAACCATTCTGTAGGGAAATGGGTAAGTATTTTCCTTTCAAAATGTCTACATAACATCAAATCTATATAAACCATGTATTTGTTTAATGGAGCTGTGGCAGAACTTCCATGGGTATCATCTCTAAATCTCACTAGAATTCCCCACCATTCTTTGACTATGCCTAGATATGTTTGATCGAATTTTGTACACTCCTTTATTTGAAATTCCTCTACGAATTCAAAATTATAAATGTATTTATAATTAGGGGATAGTTTATACATTACTTGGATGTGATCAAGTCTGAACGAGCCGATGACGACCTTTTGGCTGTTTAGATTTCTCCTTGTCAGAATGCCAGTTTTCTTTAAATCCCAGCTTATCATGTCATTGTATGGCATGAGTCTTGGTCGTGTGGATATTTTATGAAGCTCATAATCTGCTATGTCTCTGAGTTTACTTTCAGTCCTTTCATTTCCAAAATCATCGGGGCAATTCCTAATCTCATAGTCTAAGGTTTCAAAAATCTGCCTTAAGGATTTGACTGAATCCACAACATGTGGCGTAGTGTTGGATATAACATCTCCATCTGGATTCAAGCTTTCACCTGCCTCCTCACTCTTCTTAGGTTATTTTATGGGTGCCATGATGTTTGTGCTAAAATTAAAACCTATTGCAAAGAATAAATGCGTGAATTCTCCTAAATGTAATTCGCTCTTAGTCTGAAAATAAGAATGAAATTCAAAATGGAAAACCTGTATTTAACTTTAAAATCTCTTAAATTTAGCATACCGATATAGGCAATAAAAATTAAATAATTTAATGCGGATGACGCCTGGAGATATGCACTTTATGTTAAAAATTTCTCCATTAATCCGTTATAGATACTGCCACATATCGACGATTCAAAACTGGGATTTTGAAAGGAAGGTCATCCAAAACTCCTGAATATCGAAACGTGGAAATTTATTTAATACCCTTAATGCTTGTTTTAAAATTAAGTTAATTATGTTTAAGTGCTTAATTCTTTTGGGATTTTGTGTTTCGAAGTTTCAAGCATCGTGTCCCCAAGAGGTATGACACAAGTAAATCCTGAATTGTGAAACTCTGATGGGATTTATTTAGGCACTAACCACTTTTTTTAACCCTTTAATTAATCCCGATTAGGGTTTAGTCTTTACTTTTCGTGGATTGGAGTATCGGGACTCCGACGACTCTTTAACGCAAGAAATCCTGAATCGTGAAATCACAATGGGATTTATTATCATTAAAGCTTATTACTTCTTAATAAACATAGCATTAGCTTTTAATAATTTTGTGACTTCGGGAATACGGGTTTTAAGGAGACACAAAGTCGAATCTTTGATTTCTCGAATTGTGACTGATGAACGATTTGTTAAGTATGTATTAAAACTTAATTAATCACGATTAAAATGTATTTCACAAAAAGCACATTAGGACATTTGAAATGTTGTTTAAGTTGAGAGGGCTGAAAAAAATATGTGAAAGGCTTAGAAAGTCGTTAATGTTTTTAATTATTATTTTAAATTGGTTCAATTCCTTTTAAACAATCACTTTTTTGAGATTTTGGTACCGGGAATTTGGAGTTGTTATTAAAAAATATACTTCGCGAATAGCCAATCCCCAAAACCCAAAAATCCCGAAAGACCTTTTGACTCCTTTTTAGAACTAAGGGCATCTCTGTAACCAGAGAAAAATGGGGATTTGGATTTAGAGAAGAAAAATAAACTTTGTTTCAACAGAAGAGTTCAAACGTTGTGGAGGGGGACTCTGGTATGTTGAGGGCGTATCGAATGGATGGGCTATCTACTCTACATAAGACCTCCAACCCTAATTTATTTAAAATGAACTTCTCTTCCTATGAGTATTGTTCTGCGCACCAACCTATGAATTCTGGGAAAGGGAATGTGACTTTGACGATGTAAGGGACTATGGAGGCTTGTACCTCTTCGAGAAAGAGTATCTATCTCCCTACATTATCTGACAAATTGGATTTGGACACAAAGATGGGTGAGACGGTTATTTCAGTGTCAAACACATCAAAGTCTCTATCAATTAGGGATTCTTCGTTTGGCAGGAGGTGTTTATCTGTTACAGACAAAACAATAGGATCCATGGTGATGATGAAAAATACCTGCGAATGAGTGGAATACGCGTGAATTTGGTGCATAGTTTAGCTTCAGTTCAGATGGAGCGGTCACGCCAACTTCCAGCGTTGCAATATTTGAAAAACAATAAAATAATGATGAGGTCCCCCCCTTTATATACACTTTCTGATTTCAGGGACAATGCAAAGAAGTTTGGGATAGACTTATTTTCACCAAAAAATGCATTCGGTGGCTCTATGTGGTCCCAATTTGAAACCACGGTATTCTTATCATCCCTCTTTCAAGAATTAACCTTCACGCTAGTTCTCCACCCAATATGATCCTTGACTATTGATCTGCGATGCCTGAGATCTGTGGCTCGCCGGGTCCCATCAACTCTTCACTTCTACTAGACTTAGCCTCATTCCACTAGATATGGCCCCATCCTCCAGTTTATCATGCCTCTACACTATTTTTTCATCTCGCTAAGTCTTGAAACTTGGATTCCATATAAAAATTGTTATAGTGATAACACGCTTCATGGTATACTTTGAGTAACCCATATGGATTTAGAATGCCACATGGTAATGCAATCGAGGCTTCACATATGTGACATCAAACTTGATAACTTTTGAGCTACAAATATCTAGAGCTCCTAACACAGATAGAAAATCATTCCTCTGTGAAGGACACATCTGGAGTACCTCCAGGGCTAACATTGCACAAGGGGTTTGACCCAGGTCCTCAACAATAGATTAATTATGGGTGGATCTAACATTATGATTATGGGTAGAGCACTTGGTTAATCCTTTCGGAATACGAGGTGATGGCTCTGGTTTTTTTATATGTAGGGCTATCTCTAGAGGAGTAGGAGACTCTAGACCAGGTATAGTTTTTGGAGAACTGTAATCACAAGATCAAGTGGCTACATTAACCTCAGATTTGACCATATTGATGCATAAACAACAATCATCTTGTGTCGGTGGGTTTTGACTCCCACTCGCCACATTTTTGGCATTCAAGGAGATCTAGCCCATGTGTTGGTTATGTGGAAAAGGATTCGTTATCATGGTGGGAGGTAGAGATAAAATCCTCACAGCTTTCGCAATTTTGGGGCATAAATGGGTAAGGTGATCGTATGTGAAAATATTATAGGGAAATTTCACCTTCCCCCTTTCTTTATTTCCCTCACCAACATTATTATTTGTCTTCTCATTATTACCATTGTCATTGGGTTTATTATTCTTCCCACCCTTACGATTATTATTACATCCTTTCTTCTTATTCTCGCTTGGTTGTTGGTTACCATTTGGGTTGCTCGACGATTGCATGGAATGTACATTCGTCGACTGAGTGGGATTGGAAGACATAGATAGATTTGTCCCTCCTACAGACTTGTTTAGAGACAACTCTTTTAAATTTCTTGTCAATGAGTCTATAGATTTCACATTAGTGGAGCCTACAATGCCATCGGAATGAGGCCCGAGATTATTTCTATGGTCATAGTTTGACCTCAGTGCATCAGGAAGAATATCGTATAACATCCCAGGCTGAGAATATATAATATCTAACTACTGATATTTTAAAATCACTTCTTCCTCATATGTAATCCCATATGTAGAAACATCCCTCAAAATAAAAGGCCGTAGAGACTTAAGGAACCACTCTAGCAGGAATTACGGGGGTATACATGTCTTGATCAACCTCTTCCATCTACACCACTCCTGGATGTGATCTGAGATATGAGTGTCTTTTTCCTGGCGTAAGGTCGAGATAAGTTCTAAGACAACATCCTAACGAACTGACAATTGGAAGTGGTTAATGAAGACTAAAACCATTTGAACAAAGGTTCTTTATTTCCCCCTAGGTAGCTTGATATACCATTTCACGACAACCCCTGTGAGGGTGCGTTGAAACAATATTAACCAAATATAATAGTTTTTAAGGGAATTTGAAGAGCACCAAAGGTGAAAAGTAGTAACGTGATGACCAAGATCCTCGCCATTATTGCCTTCAAATTTTGGAATATTCAAAGGAAACTTGGTGGGAACAGGGGGGCATGTAGGATCATGACACACAGTACATCAACTTAGAAAATTATGGAAGATTGAGCGTGGCCAGAAAAGGGAGACAGGGTTGCATCATCTGGCCCCAGGCTCCCTAGAAAATTATGGTTGGGGACTCACATACCATCCAAAGTTCTAGTAGGCACCATGGCCCTATCTGGGATTGTAAGACCCTCCTTCAAGTTGATTCATAAGGGGTTGATTGGGCACCATTCCAATAGGAATTTTTTGATAAGGGTTATAAAAACTTCCCCCAACTAGAGTGGACTGAGGTTGGGGGTTTCCCAATGTGTGAAACTGACTTCCTATGGGTGTGAATCTGGAGGAAAAAGGTGGATTCATCATGCCAAACATGTTGGTCATAATTAACACTGAGGAGGTGAGTGTAAAAGACATAACATGATCATAAGCTTGTTTTCTAGGTTGGTTACTTCATCCAAAAGCAACAGGATTAGACTCGAAGTTAAAATGAGGAATATCTCCCACGGTAGAAGTCATTTGAGGGAATTGAGCTCCAACAAATGAGAATGGATTATAAGGAGGATTTGTGCCCCCAAGTACAATGCTAGCATTAGGGCTAGTTGTTGGGATGAAGTTTGAAGACTGTGATGTAAAATTCATCATACCATAGGAAAAGAGACTACAGGCCATAGGAATGGACTAAACATTATAGCCCAGTGAGTGACCAAGAGACCCAAATAGGTTTGTGGCTATAGGTTGGGTATTCATTATAGGATGAGCATTAGTGATGATAGGTGCCTTTGGCACTACAACCATTATGGTTGAAGGATTCGAACAAGTACCATTAACTATAGTAGGTTTTGGAGTCGAAGGGCTCCCAATATATTGATGACTTGGTTCGATACTCATCCTTGTATAATCACAAGTCTGATAAGTGGAGATTTGTGTACCACATTTGATAACTCTATGCCTTTTATAAGGCAAAGACTCAAAATGCGGTTGCAACTGTAATAAGCGGCGAGACCTACGGGGAAGCCGGTTTTGCTCCACGATGCCTCAAGACTTGAGATATAAAAAACAAATCCTAAGGCCAACTAGTAATCAAAGAGCACACAAAAAATAATCAAACGACCAATATGCACACAAATAGGATAAAGTGGTTGAAAGGGACCTCCCTCTCTAAAGTAGGTATGTCTTAGCCAAGAGGGGCCTGAGACTCCACTGTTAAATATTGGAGGAAAAAAAATCAGT
>JASDQU010336973.1:0-12592 GCA_032191745.1 Picea mariana | reverse complement strand
TAATTCTTTTCTTTAATTGTCTTCAGGGCCTACATGTACAATTCACTTTGTCATCTTCAAAAATTCATTTCTCCTCAACCATGAGGATCCACGTGACATGCCACATACCACCAGAAAGCGCATGATGTATACTATCCATCCATGGGTTTTGTATCTACATGTGCATTTTCCTTCATGTCCAAATAACTTCATCAATCTTGTGGTCCAAAACCCATGACTAGGGTTGACATCAATGACAACAACCAATCTTCCAACAGAGGACACTTGGCACATGTCAAACACTTGATTTGGAAGAGGAGGAAAGGTTAGCTGGGCTCATGAACCTTTTTCCATCTGAAAACATTAAAAAAACTAAGTTTTGGAAAAGAGAGCTCCCCTATACCTCTTTTGGGAGTGTTGGCGCTCCCCCTTACACTATCTGGGAGAGTTATAAAGCTCCTTTGGCCCTTTTGAGGGAGAGTTGGTGTCTTTAGGAGTACTGGCACCCCCCTTAAGCCTACTGGGGAGTGCTAAAGCGCTCAAATGGCCCTTTTGAGGGAGCGCTACCTATTTTAGGCAGCAATTGAGTTGTTGAGATGAATGGGGGAAGGATATTTTCATTCTTAGAAGGTAGTTGAGCTTGAATCCATAGTCCATCCATGATCTTAGGGAAGATCCTCAACTGAAGGAGGAAAATCCTCACCTTCCCTAAGGATATCTCAAGTTGTTGAGCCTCTCCAAGGCTATATAAGCAATATTTCTAAAGGTGAAAGAGGGACAGGAAAAGAGAGAATCACACTAAACTTATGATCTTATAAGTGGTGCTAGATTAGAGATAGTTTGGCAGCAAGAGACCTATGGTCTCATAGGGAGCAATTGGTGAAGCTATCATCATTTGGATCGTGGATATTTTGAGCAAGGGGTAGACAAGGAGGACTTGACGAAACTACTGCAATCCATCTACGGCTGTAAGCAATGTTTTGTCTTCATTAATATAATTTGCTTGGCCTATTTCTTTCTAATTCGTGTTCAATCTCACATGAATTTGTCTCTTTAGTAGATAGACCTATTTCGGACTAATCTTGATAAAGTAGGAAGTGATCGTACTTTGTTTGTCTACAGGGCTCATCGAGGAGCGAAAGATTGGAGCTCAACTCAGAGCGTGCAGGGACAAACATCGATAAAAGGTAATTCTTTTCTCCTTCCTCCTCATGCATTAGTTTGTGTAGATCTGAAAGGAAGTCAGTGTCCATGATAAACACTTTTTGTCTTAGAGTTAAGAGTCTATCTCTTTGAGGAGATCTACCTGTCCGCAGGGAGATTTTTCTTCAACAGAAACTGGCGACTCCGTTGGGGATCGAATCAAAACTGTTGGTTTTGATTTTTCCTCATAAGACCTTGTCTTTCCCTTTGGTTTTTTTCATACCTTTCTCACCTCATATGTTTGATTGCACTTGCCGATTGACTCTTTACCCCATCACACTCAGCATGATTGTCAAAATTTGATCAAAATTTTGGGTTTTTGGACATTTTTATGAGTTTATAGAGCCTGACGCCCCCCTACCCATGTTATAAGAGCGCCAAAACTCCCTGGAAGTGTTGGAAAGAGATTTATAATGCTCTGGTGGTCCTTATACCAGAGCGCCAACCCTTTTTTTCCCAAAATCTCTTAAAAAATTCCAATTTTTGGAGGTCCAAACCTTTTTTTTTACTTGCTGAGCTACTTTGTGATTCAATGATTATTCCTTTGACCTTTGACATGATTCCTCCTGAGAAATAAACACCTTTTTGTTCATATTTTATGCCCTTCTTCATTATTTTTGAGTTTTTGTTGTTGAGAGCTTGAAATCGATCCCCTTATTCCTTCTCTCCTATCTGACTCAGTGAGAACTCTAGTGAAGGACATTAGAAGTATGTGACTCTTCTCATCTGGTTCTTTGAGGTTATCTAATCCAATTTCTTTCTCCTTCCTTTTGCGTTATTTATTTTCTTTCTCTTGTTTGATTGCAAAATGGTGTGTTGTTTGTGCGAAATCTGCGTTTTCTAGTTCGAATCTCCTTGATTTGAAAGGGTAGTTGGTAGGAGAAATTTTGCATTGAATTGATTATCATTCGCATGAAAACGACAAAAGTACATCTTAATGATTAGTTTGCATATTAGTTTGCATTTTTGAAATGTCATAGCATCATACTGGATTTGATTGAGAACAAAATTGATTGAGGGCATTCCTTATCAAGTGTTTGATAGTGAAAATGACTCTTCCTCTTTCCCTTAAATAGGTATTCATTGAAAAGAAACGATTTCTTATCATATTTCATGCATATTTGTGGGAATTGAGTCATCATTCCATCATTTTCACTTTCGTACACCCTCTGAGTAAACAACAGCCATTAAAATCAACGCTTAACTAAAATTTATCAGACTTTTTACATCTTTGTTAGCAAACCTACATTAGTTTAAGTTGTAGGGCTTTGGAATAGGTTGAAAGGATAACTTACCAAAGCTATCGAACAAAATTAGTATCTTGTGGTAGGGAGAGTCAAATCCAATTGTCATATTGGCTTACTAGGATCCCCCTCTCACACAAGGGTTATGCACGAGGTCACATTCGGGTGAGTTACAGAGATTATCCCTCCATGGCCCAACTGTTTGTAGTGGTTGGATCGTATATTGGGGGTCACTGGAAGGTATACCCATGATTATGTGTGGGAGCCTTTCGGGTTGATTTTA
This sequence comes from Picea mariana, assembly GCA_032191745.1. NCBI lineage: Eukaryota > Viridiplantae > Streptophyta > Pinopsida > Pinales > Pinaceae > Picea > Picea mariana. The sequence goes on along the minus strand of JASDQU010336973.1, from coordinate 9,883 downwards.
AACTTGTTATCCTGCCCATACATTTCGACTGGACTGTCGACTGTACCCACCCAGGGGCTGACTACGAGTTGGTGACCTTAGTAGCCACAATCTTTAGGGTCTCACACAAGGTGACGGTGAAGGGAAGTCTCACTGTACCTGGAACAGACATTGGTCAAACTCACTTGGGCTCCTTGGAGGGTAAATCCACAATTACTGTGTGGAATCTTGCACCAAGGCGTAAGTCTGTTAAGCAGGTCGCCAACGTAACTGATTCACTTGCTCTATCCCCTGTTATCCACAATTTTGGTCATTGTGATGATGTCATGATGAGGTCATGATGATTGAAAATCAAGCTCTTCAATAAGATATTTTCCTGAGAAAAAGTTGCACTTGTCCTTCTTCCAGAAACTATGTTTTTCAAATAGTTCGCAGGCTGCCTATATAGCTGCCTGCGAGAATTCTTACTTCTCGCAGGCTGTATTAAGCTGGGGTGTGGGTAACTCGCACTGTGTTCATGGCTAGGGTGCGAACATGTTTTTAAATAGGAAAAAGATGAAGTTCTCGAGCCTTCTAGAAGATAATCTTCGAGAAGCATGAGTTGGCTAACGAATGGTTGTTCAATTACTGGCATTCCAGATTTATTGGGATCATTTCTTATCCAAGCAAATAAACTATCTTCTCCTATATATTGAGGAGATTTCTCATGGAAAAGTTTAAGCATAAGCAAGCTAGCAAGAGATTGATTGGAGAATTGTTAGAATCCTGTATGGAGAACTGATGCTACAGCAGCAAGAGACTACAGCAAGGTCATCACAAGTGGTTGATTTTCTTCATGCATGAGAAAGTGTGTGTGTCAGAACTAGGAGCCATCGAAAGGAGACCTACTACATCAAGGCTCAGGTTGTAAGTTTCTCTTTCAATTAATTAATAAAGTAATATGTCCCTTTCCCATAAAGATGATGTCACTTTATTACATGATTCCTTGATCACATGTATAGACTAGCTATTGAATATATTAATCTGCCTTTACTTTGATTGGTTTGTTCTGTCTTAATCTGAATGGAGCAAGAGCATCGGAGCAAAGCTTGAAACAACAAAGACTTAGGAAAGCGTTCATAAGGTATGTCCATATTCCTTTATCTCTTATTTCACTCAATAAGCTAGATCTAGGGAAAGAGTAGTATTCTGTCCTGTTTTGTTCTAGATCCAGGTGGATCTAGGGAGATCGGTTCGTGTCCGCTCTTACGGATTAATACATAAACAAAATTGGCGACTCCACTAGGGATCTTATCCCTTTGTCTTTTTGTTTTTTTGAATTTTCTGTGGCCATTTGCTCTATTTCGATTATTCTCTTGTTTTTTCAGTATCTGAGTCCTCAGGATACTCTGAGGGACCTTCTGGGTCTATAAGCCAATTTGAATTTTACTTTCTTTTTCAAAATTTTCATTAGTTTCAGGGATTCCTGCACTGTACCTATTGATAGCCTGCGAGAACCCTAAATGTTCGCACTCTGCATATATATTCCAGTGCGAATTGTTCGCATTCTGCATTGAAGTGGCCTGCGAGAATATCATATTCTCGCACTGTGTCCAAGGCTTGCCTACGAGCAAGATCTTGAAAATTTTTGAAATCAAGTTTTGTCTCTGTCACTTGCTCAAAACAGTTGATTTGTGCCTTTTTGGCTTATTGGATCATTGGCTTACTTATCTTTTGCTTAGTTTGCTTGTTTGGAGAGATTTAGGGTTTCTAGGTCTTCTTTGTTTTTGATAACTTGACTTTGTTTTCTTGGCCTTGTTTGGCATTTTCTTTCTCTTTGATCACTGGAGTTGGATGTGTCTGACTAGCTGAGAACCAGCGATTGGTAGAGGGTTAAGTTCTTGTGTTTTCTCGTTTGCTTTGAGGTTCAAAAGGACATTTTCATTTGCTTTTGGGAAGACTTATTGGTTTGGTTTTTGTTTTTAATATCATTGAAAGAAGTGGCTGGGTTGTTTTGTTTGATTTGGTTTGATTTGATTTTCTTTTCTCATTTATCAGAGTTCTTCTTGGAAAGTGAACGATTAGTTTTCTTTCAAGTTTTTGTTTTTATCATTTTGAAAACATTGTAAAATCAAATCTTAAGAGTTTATTGAAGTATTGAAAAAGACATTTAGAAATTGTTATTTGATAATTGGTTATTTGCATTGGCATTTGAACGGAAAATTGAGCATTGCATTTGCATTGTAGTATTGAGATTGATTCGGAAATTTTTTTCTCTCTCCTGTAACTAGGATTCATGGAATGAAAAAGATTATATTTCATCATTGTCCTTGCATTACTTGGGTCAGAGTTACACATCATGAGTTTCACTTCCATTGCCTTTGAGTAATTAACATCCTTTAAGAAATATTGCGTAATCTTAAAATCAATCTAGTAACTTTTTCTAGGGCTCTTTACACCAACATATTAGCTAGGCTAGTGCTTTGGAGTAGGAAGAGAGACACACTCTCCATAAGCTCAAAAACAAACAATAGTATCTTGAGTTAGGGAGTGTAAATTCCATTGGCAGCATATTGTCTTGGGACGCCCTTCTAACACAAGGGTTAAGCACTAGGTTGCATTGGTGTTGGCAGAGTTACTAACCCTGCTTTGTTGACATCGGTGTAGAGATTGCACGTATTATGGGGATCACTCCGAGGTATACCCACAATTATGAGTGGAAGCCTTTGAGTTGGTTTCAGGCTTGATACCCTTCCCTTGCGTGTGGATCAGACTGACAACTGTTCCCCCAGGCTATACTGTTGTTTGTGGTGACCTTAGTGGCCTATCTCTATAGGTTCTTACCCAAGGTGACTGTGGAGGGGAAAGTCTCTACGGTACCTGGAATCGACGTTGATCAAACTCACTCAGGCTCCTTGGAGGGTATACCCACGATTATGTGTGGGAGCTTGCACCAGGGCATAAGTCTGTTAAGCAGGTCGTCAATGTAACTTTTCCACCTTAGCCCCGCCCCTTCTCATATTGTTGTTGCGACGTTGGATTTCATCACCAACTAGTGGCTCCAAAATTAGAAGGTATTGTTTGCTTGGTGATTGCCTCTTAGTTTTTGTCTACTAGTGTGTGCTGTTTGTTTCTCAAAGTTGACCATAGGATTTTCGTCGGGGAGTTTATTACTTATTTACAATTGCCCCGCCACGATGTTCACGTAGGATGCAAGGTTTGTCCTCGGAACATCCGGAAGCTTCACAACCTTTGCACACAACAACACCTGAGGGCACCCCGGAGGACTCTCCTCGTCCGGGTGAAATACCTCTTGTTACTCTCCCACACGTGGACATAAGTGACGTCCCCGAAGTGTTTACACCACCTCCACAAGTAGCATCAACTGATCCTCTTGCTGACTTTCGAATTAGCAATACTATAGAGGATTATCGCATTCGTCGTGGTGAACGACCTTCAGGATGTTTTCATCTTTCTGGAGAAACTCTTGCTGTATCTTCTGAATCAATCGCTGGGCATTCTCATGGTGTAGTAGGTCAAGATCCTTTCAGGTCAGGTAATTTCCGATGAGTCTTGTTTGGTACTGAATCCCCTGTTTACGAACTCGTCAAAACTCCTGTGTCTCCTGAGCCAGAGGCTACACCAGAGACGACCACATATCATTTTTTTCTCCCTCCCAAGATGGCCCATATCTCAAATACTACTAGTGTCCAAATAGAGATTCCGGAAACTACTCTTGCCCCTATTAATACCCAAAGACCTTCTGAGGTTAACTCGAATTTACCCTCTGGTTACCACACTTTGAATCCTTCGTTGAATGTTCCTCATCCAACACCTCCACAAACTCCAGTTGGTTCACCAGGTGGTCCTTAGATTCCTGGACATCCTATTCCCGTTTTAATCCCGACACTCCCTCCTCAATTTTTTCCTTCTGGTAGCACTAATCCAATTGGCCCTTTTCCGACTGTTGCACCTAACTTACACATTCCTGTTGGTGGACAGGGTGGTACGGTTACTTTTCCTCTTCCCGGACACAATGCAGTCACTACACAACCGACGGTTGGCATACAACTTCTGGGTGGAACTATGCCCACAGCAGGGGGTCCAACCTCACCCTTTGGACAGAATATCCCTCCTGAATTGGCCCAGTTTTGGACTCAACTTTTACAAAATCTTCCTCAGAGTACTGGGGGGAAGCAATTTGTCCCCACCGTTGGCCAACCTTACCCAGGGGTAACTAATCCTATTTGGGGAATGAATCAAACTACTCAACCCCAAATCCCTGCTCAGACTCAAGGCTATAATCCTTGGGGTTACTACCCTATCCGCCCACCACCGAATCAACCGGGGGATTCCCTCTACGGGAAGTCTGCTTACGCTTCTACTAGTTTTCCGACGGGGATCCCAACCCAAAGTCACCAGTATCCGCAAGTGAACTGCCAGTTGTCATTTCTTGCTACCTTAGGCTTGCTAGATTTGTTTAGGATCCTGAATGATCCTATTCGTCACTCTCCTTAATGGCCTGCTATCCCTGCCAAACTTCCATCGGATATTCCAAAATTCGATGGCAATCCAGGAGAGGATCCTAATAATCACATCATGACCTTTCACTTGTGGTGTTCGTCCAAATCTTTGATGGATGACTCCATTCATCTTCGTCTTTTTCAACGAACCCTTACCGGTTCAGCTGCGAAGTGGTACATTGAATTACCACGAGGTTTCTTTTCTGACTTCAACACCTTGGCCATGGCCTTTCTCACGCATTACCAGTTACCGATCCACTACGATACTGGGATCGAGATACTAACATCTTTCAAACAAACGAAAGGTACTCACATCTCAGATCACATACATGAGTGGAGATGTAGACGTCGTCTCATCAAACTTGAACTCCCTGATCAGTTACTGGCCGAATGGTTCACGAAGTCCTTCATGAATGAGATTGGTAAAGACATTGCTATGGGCGGTGTTGTAACAGAAGAGCAGGCTATAGCTAGAGCTCAGTATTTTGATCTCATTTATTCGCAAACGGGAACACTCTACACTTTACTACCCGACCTACCTCGTCCTGGTACTTCCAACACTTCTACTGCTCCAGTTGCCTCGCATGCAGCTGATGGTGTGATTGGGACTTCTCATACCCATTCACATTCCATTTCGTCCACAACCCCTAAACCCACCTCTTCTAATGTTCAGAATGCCCTGTCTCCTGCTCCTCCCGCCAGTAAAACCTCAGAAGTGAACGTTGTTTAATCTACATCGACCGGTAAGAATAAGTCAAAGAAAGGGAGAGGCAAGAATAAGGGGGGTAAAAATAATAATCCCACCGAACATACTACAAATGATTCCGTTGAAGAGCGGGATAAACATAAACCGCGGTACCCTTGTCTTATATGCGATGATGATCACTATACCAAAGATTGTCCTCGACGTGCCGAAGTTTCAAAGTTCCTTCAGGGAACACCAAAACCACTTGCCCCGACAGTCTTGTCTCAGTCGTTCCCGTCTCAGCAACAGGCCTCGTTGGTCATCCATGACCAACCTTATACTTCCTCCATGTCATATGTTTTGATGTGTTCCAGTGATTCTAAGAAGAATGACATTGCAATTGCTACTAGAGATAAAGACTATACTCCTTCTAAGGAGAAGGTTGATGACTTACCTCTTGATCTGGTACAAGCTTCTCCATCGAATCCACCTACAAACGGTCCTCTTTATCTCGAAAGACCGAGTCTTGATACAGTCCTACAACCCCCTAAAGGTGTTGTTCGCAAGTCGATGTTCAATCCTCACGCTCGTGCGGCTCAGAACTATAGTATTGTAGAAGATCTGGCCCAAGCACCTTCAACGATGTCCGCCCTTGAGGTCCTTCAGTCTTGTCCTGCGCAACGAAGGGCCCTGTTGAAAGCTATAGGTGGTATTGACCCTACGGATTCGAACTTGATAGTCTTTGACTTGGACGAGCATGTTCCAAGGTTTCCCGCTCAGCTTGCTTTTCAAATACAAGTTATTGTCACTGACAAGAACATTTGTCGGACAGTGGTTGATGAGGGGGCCTCTACGTGTGTAATGTATCTTGCTTGTTGGAAAGCCATTGGCTCTCCTCCGTTAACAGAATTACAAAATACTCTAAAAGCCTTTAATGGCTCTGGTTTTAAGCCTTACGGCGTTATTTCCTCGTTGCCTGTCACTCTCGAAGGTAAGACCGTCCAAATTGAAGTAGAAGTTTTTGATTCTCATTTAGATTATAATCTCCTTCTTGGACATAGCTGGGTAGATTCCATGTGCGCTGTTGTGTCCACTCTTTTCTGGGTCTTAGGTTTTCCTCACCAGGGAAGAGTAGTTACAGTTGATCAGCTTGCCTTCTTTAATTCCGATACCCGCATGGGGAATGTACCGTTCATAGCTAAAACCCCACCGGGCTACGAGAATGTTGGAGTCAGTCTCTTGAAAGACTCTTCGTTAATGGGTACTTTTCCCATACCACCACCACCCGATATTCTACGCCCGTCAATTGCTGCGATTAATATGATCTCCGCTGTTCCTTATGAACTTCCTGCGTCTTTTGACCCTTGGATAGTCCCAGATCCTGGAGATCATGCTTGTTACGGCGACGTTATGCCGTTAAGTCTGATTGAGTCTGCTTATCAAGCGATTCAATCGGCTACCTCTTCCACATCCTCTCCGAAGGAGTTGTCTCATGATCCCTTCCGCGTTGTCTTTCCCACTGATGAGATGATTATGTCCGTCATGGCCGATACGCCTTGGGACGATGCACATCATCGTTCCATTCTGTTTCTGGAACAACACACTCTGGAAAATTATCAGCGGATGTCGACTCCGTCGACCGTTGTTGTCACAATGACTGTTCCTGGATCTACACAAGATGTGTTTGTAGAAGGGAACCTAAGTAATATTTCTCCTACGATTCCCGTTGATATTTTAGTGAAGCCTGGAATAGTAGAAAATGTTCACCTTGGAGCTTCGTTTTCTCCAGAGGAAATTATCACTTATACTGCGTTATTCAAGGAATTTCGTGATGTCTTTGCCTGGAGTTATGAAGATATGCCAGGTATCGACCCGTCTATCGTTGTGCATGAGATAAAAACATACCCTGGAGCCAAACCAGTACATCAGCGCCTCCGTCCTGTCCATCCACGCAAAGCGGCAGCCATTAAACTCGAAGTTGAAAAACTTCTTAAAGCCTGTTTTATTTACCTCGTGGCTTTGACAGAATGGGTTTCTAACCCAGTACCGATCGATAAGAAAGGTGGGAGTATACGTGTTTGTGTCGATTATCGGAACATTAATAAAGCTTGTCTGAAAGACAACTTTTCGAACCCTTTTGTCGACCAGATTGTAGATGACTGTGCCGGTAGTGAGATCTTTTCCCTCATGGATGGATTTTCCGGCTACAACCAGATTAATATCGCTCCTGAAGATCAACATAAAACCGCTTTTATTTGTCCTTGGGGTACTTTCACCTACCGCAAACTTCCGTTCGGTCTGAAGAACGCAGGTGCCACGTTTCAACGTGCGATGTCTTATGCATTTCATGATATTAAGCATATCGTTCAACCTTATTTGGACGATTTGCCGACTCATTCATTGCACTAGGTCGATCACCCTAATCATCTTCGAGCTATTTTTGTCCGTTGCCGGTTCTATCACATTCGTCTCAACCCGCATAAATGTGTCTTTTGTGTAGAATCCGACCGTCTTCTCGGTTTCATTGTGTCACGTCAGGGGATCCGGGTAGATCCGATTAAGGTTGAGGCAATTCTCAATCTTCCTCCTCCTTCTTCACTATGCCAGTTACAAAGTTTGCAGGGGAAAGCAAACTTTCTTCACCGTTTCATTCCAAACTACGCCGAGATTACTCGTCTTTTAAAGAAAGGTTCCGAGTTTGTTTGGGACAAAGTTGCTAATAATGCTTTCGAAGCCCTAAAGTTGTCCCTTACAAAAGCTCCTCTTCTTTTTCCTCTGGATTATAGTAGGGATTACTTTCTTTATTTAGCAGCGTCCCAGTATACTATCGGTATGGTCCTTGTTCAAGAGGATGATAACCGCGATGAACATGTTATATATTACTTGAGTAGAAGCCTATCATCGACGGAAGTCAAGTACCAACATGTTGAGAAACTAGATTTGGCTGCTGTTCAAGCAGTCCAACGATTTCGTCATTATATTCTTGCCAGAAAAACTACTATGATTTCGCATTGTAACCCCATGCAACATATATTGACACGTCAATTGCTGGGGGGCAAGTACTCCAAATGGATAGTTATTCTCCAAGAGTTCGATTTGGAATTCGATCGCGCCACATCGAAGAAATCCTTGGTTTTTGATGAGTTGATTTGTGATTTTCCCCACACAGCCACGAATCACTTTTTCTTATAAGTACCAATGATATTTGGTACGGAGATATCATTATATATCTCCAAACTCAAACTTTCTAGCCTACTTTGTCCAGTAATGAATGACGTCGGATACGTTATCAGGCTCGCCATTACATTATTCTTGGCGACACTCTTTACCGTCGAGGCATTGACTCTGTCTTTCAACATTGTTTGACCTTTGACGAAGCCGAGAAAGCTTGAAATGACTGCCACTCGGGGGCATGTGGTGGTCATATGTCTGGGTATGCTACTGCCCAGAAAATCTTACGTGCAGGATACTTCTGGCCTTCTTTGTTCCATGATTGCATTACTGCTGTTCAGAAGTGTCATGCCTGCTAGACCTATCAACAGAGGATTCGGTCGCATCCCACTCCCCTTCATCTTGTAGTCTCAGTAGGTCCTTTTGCTAAATGGGGCATTGATTTTATGACATGTCACCCTCACTCGACCGGGGGGCATGGTTACATTATTGTAGCTGTGGATTATTTCACAAAATGGGCCGAGGCAATGCCGACATTCGATAATACTGGGAAGAATGTAGGACTATTTCTATTTAACCATGTCATCACTCGTTTCAGTGTCCCTCAAGCTATCGTTACTGATCACGGTAGTCACTTTCGGAATTATATGATATCAGAACTTACAGATAAGTTGGGCCTTCGTCATGACAGCTCAACACCTTATTATCCACAGGCTAATGGCCAGGTCGAAGCTATCAACAAAGTTCTTATAACGATGATTTGATGGATGATAGGAATACATAAGACTAGCTGGCACACGATGTTGTTTTCAGCATTGTGGGCATATCGGACATCTGTAAATCCGCCACGGGATTTACACCCTTTCGTTTAGTTTATGGCATGGAAGCCATTCTACCCATAGAATGCGAAATACCGTCTTTGAAGCTAGTTGTAGAACTCTTGCCTAATACTTCTGCCAAAGAGGAACGTCTGTTGTATTTGATGCGATTAGATGAGACTCGCCGTGATGCTACCCTTGTAATAGAAGCCCAGAAAAAACGTGTTAAGGCGCAGTATGACAAGCATGTCAAACCTCATGTCTTCTCTGAAGGCGTGGGCCTTATATTGTTAGCAGAGTTTTAGAAAAAAAAGCATATGAGTTAGTGGATTATGATGGTGTGCCTTTGAGTGAACCCACGAATGGGTTGTACTTGAAGAAGTACTACGCATGAGTCATTTGTGCATGAGTACTTGTATTTTATGTATCATACTGCGTGAGTGTGTTACTTTAGTTTTGCTTTTGACGTTATCTGGTCTCTACCCTTACGTGACGTTGTGTTTGTTTGCCAGATGTCATAATTTTCGCTACCTTATATTGTCTTTGTTGATGGTTGATCCGATGCAAGATCTTTTATGATTATGGTTGAGTTTTAACTTGCATGAATATTTTAACCATTTGAGAAATTAACGAAAGAATGAGGAAAGAAGAGGATTATATCAGTCAAATACACATATGCAGATCTGAAAACAGTAAAGAACAGCAAACCATAAGAACGCAGGTTGATA
>JASDQU010336969.1:2042-12600 GCA_032191745.1 Picea mariana | reverse complement strand
GTCTTAGCATTTTCTGCTAGCATTGTCTTAGATCATATACGGTCTTTTTTTTATTTGTACTAATGGTATTGAAATGTTTAGATATCCAAGGTATATAGTGATCGATAATTCCAAAGTTTATAACCTTGTATTGTGATTTATTTTTTTATTTGTGCTACTATTTTTTTTTTTTTTAAGTAAAAATAGATCCTATTATATTAATACTTCAAAATTACACCATGACATGGAGGTGCCAGCTATCCCGCCTGTGAAGGAAACCTAGACAGTTGGCCAATCCGAATTAGCATGCAAATTCAAATCATTGTCTTGCCACCCTGCCCAGAGGAAACCAGGGTGCATGACCAGTTTCAACAGTAGTTTGATAATGCTTATGCTATCGCTACCATGGCTATGAGCTAGAAGAGCTACAACTCTGATAAACATCAAAAAAGAGAAAGAGTTTTGAGCAATATTGAACAGGAGAACCTATTAACTGGTGTCCTCGCGGTCGTCCTTCTCCTTGCCGCATCTAACAGGAATGGCAAAGAGCTGAGCGTAGGTGGGGCATTGTCGCCTTGGGGTGGCGCTGGAGTAGGCGACGTACAACATGTCTAGGTGTTGGTTAATGTGGACAGCTCTAAATATTTGGTCATCCACCATGCTGTGGACCTCGAAAATCAGGTTCAGGTGCTCCGAGTGAAGAAGTGGTGGCGAGGGTGGCGACTTTTTCTCATCATCCTCCTCCTGGTGTGCTTGCTTCTTTCGCTATGGCTGCAATTCCTCGTTGCCTTTCGACAACTCTTCCTCTACCAGACAGGTGGCGAATTCCTCAATGGGAGCGTCACTGGGACCGTGTGCTTCTCGCGGATGGGGAGGCAGTGCGTCTGCTCCAAAACATGCATGGGGGTTCCAATTGTCCGGAACCGTGAACATGTGGCTTTTAGAAAAATCGCGGGGGAGTTCCGCTGAAGGAATTTCCTCAACATATGTTTTGGGGGGTGAATCTGCTTCTTTGGACTCCCTGGGTCTCTTTCGCTTGGCTAGAACTAGAGATCGCTTGAACTTATTATTCCTTTTCTGCTGTGAGTCGGCCGCGTACCACCCTGCGCCTCTGCAGGGCCTTCCTCTTGCTCGTGGCATGGTGAGAATGAGGACGAGAGCCAGAACTTCCCCTGCGCTGTTGTTCTCGCTCTGCTCTATAATATTCCAATGCATCCCAAAGCCACCAAGAAGGTTGATAAGGGAGAAAATGGTGGCTGTAGCCATTAAGGCCGTGGGCTTAATGCTCTGGCTGGTCGGTTTGCGCACTTGAGAGAGAGGCCTCATCAAAAGGTGGAGCCCGACTAAATTGATGCCCCTCATAACTAGCAGGGATATGAGGGCAGTTGGCCACCATTAATGGCCCCTCGTGGTGCTACTCCACATGCCCACCCTGCTCCGTGTGGCACCCCATCCGGGGATTATTTGTGCTACTATTATTATTATTACTCCTTTGTATTTGTATTGAAATGTATAGACACTTTTTTTGAGGTGCTTGAATAGGCTTAACAACTTAAATGTTTACATGACATGAGGTCCTCCAACAGGTCTGAAAACTTAAATGTTTTCATACCGCGAGGCCCTTAGATATCCTGAAAGCCTTAAATGTTTATCTAAATACGCTTTTCAGAGTACATTTTTCCTTGAAATTTTCCATACAATGTTGCAGTGATTTTGGACAATATTGTTTTCCACTGCCAGTTGAATATGCATTGTATGTTTCATCCTTCTTCTAGCCTTGCAATGCAATTTCGTCATCGTTGAAGCTACATACATTGTTTACTGGTTTGGTGAGTGCTTCTTCTTTGCTGGTTCATCGATTGCTGCTTGTTATTGTTGTTTGGTTCACAATTCGACCTGTGCTTCTGCCTTTCATAGTTTCGGAGTAAGTTTCCATGCTATAGTTTAATTTTCTATTCCTTCTTTGTTGTTCATTGTTTGCAGTTTGAAAGTAAGAATGTTTACATATTTCTACTGGCATGCTCGTCATATGTTTCTGGTTCCTTCTATGCTTCGGTTGCAGTTTCGTAATCATTGGAGATACATATGTTGTTTACTGGTTTGGTGGTTGTTGCTTGTTCGCTGGTTCATTGGTTCATCGGTTGTTGGTTGTGTTTGTTTGGGTCAAGTTTATGATTTGGGGCTCTTGGGCTGTAGTTGGGTCTGTTCGTGCTTTCTTGCTGGTTTGGTTCTTGCTGTTTTCTTTTGTTTTCTTTGGCTTTGCAGAGTTGGTGTCCTGCACCAACAATTGGAGCTATTTTGTTTTTATGTATTATTATTATTTTTTGGGCGCTTTACAGTGTTCAGCCCCTACACCCATGAGTGGACATGTGGTTGTGTTATTTTCCCATTCTAGCGAGGTCGATATCTATTCTACTATGATATTTTGCTGGTTCTTCAGTGTTGACATGATAGAAAATAGTTGCATGAAAAATGGTTTGAGCAGTACATGTGAAATTGCAATATCCACTATTTTTTTGTTAAAATAAAATATATGCAAGCTTCACTTATAAACCATGTATGGAGAAATGTGCCCATATGACAATATATGTTCTTTATCCTCTACACAGACTGGTGTGACCACGATACAATTTGACTTGTACTTGAGATATGATATGTACAACAAATATACTGCAAAATTATATTTCCATGTCTGGAAGCATATCTGGGTAGTTTGCCACAGAAAACCAAAATCTTGTATCATGGGCACAACAATCTATGTACATGATAAAAACATGTATTTCCATGGGTGGAAGCATATTTGGATACTTTTCCATGGAAAACCAAAAATCATTTAGTTATGGCCATGCAATTTCATAATATTTTGTGGCTTGTAATATATTTTGGGCAGGGAAAAAAATTACATATTTACAGCTATGGATGGAGAAGCGCAAAGGTTCATGTTTCTGCCTATATTTTATTCTATTCGTTGAGTCTCATTTATTGTATGTGCATATTACTTTTTCTCTAGTGCATACCAAATTCCATTCATGTTCATTGTATTTTGTGCGTTCCCACATTCAAACAAACATAATAGCTTGATAAAATGATGGAGTCTTGACTGCATCGGTTGAAGAGGAGATAGAAAGGTACATGCTTGTATTGTTATTTCATATTGCATTGTTTTGTATTTCATTTATTGTCTATATATGCGTTCACCTACTTTATTGTATGTAGATGTTGCGTACCTTCCTACATAATAACTTATCTTCATTACATGTCTTCTTGCATACTAACCTCCTTCATGTCCATTGTATTTTCCTGCATTGTTACATTTAAACAAATAGAATGGCTGGAGAGGATGATGGACTCTTAGATGGGAATGTAGACGAGGAGTTACAGAGGTGGATACATGTACTCTTATTTCATATTCCAGTTTTCAGTATTTCATTTACTGTCTGTATATTTGTTGTGCTTGTTCTGCTGCTTTGCACCCTTTATTATTATTATTATCATAATTTTTTTGGTTTACCTGTATGTATATACTACATATCTTTCTGCATCATATTCTGTTTGTTGTTACGTTGGAATAAATATAACTGTTTTTCTTTCTTTTACATGTTTGTCTTCATACTAACTTGCCTTCATGTCCATTGTATATTTGACATTGCTACCTTGGAAGAAATAGTTTGGTTGGACAGAAAGATGAATTGTTCTGTGCAACAACAGAGGGTTCTGTGGTACAATATTTGAAAAGGTATACCAACTGTGCTGGTAAATTAAATATATGAAACGGGTGGAGACATATAATATTATACTAGAAAACGATGACTTGGCAACAATGGGCCTTTCTTCCCTCCCCATTTCTACTTTTTCCATTTTCTATTATCCCTTTTTCTTTCTAATTTCTCTGCTTAGTGGTCTTTCCAAAAATGCCTTGGTGCGCTGGTTGGCAGACTAATGGTTTCACATTTATGTTCACGCTTCTACCTTATTCCATACTTACCCACTTTGTCGATTGCAGGTGTCGGGTGGGTAGTTTCAAGATTGCTCCCCTGTATTCCAAGGGTCCGCGATATACAAATTGGCTGTCATGCCCCGCTATCACGCCCAGTTTACTGTTACACATTTTTCCAATCAAAAAATCAGAGGCATACAATTTGATGCTCGGGTCCTCATGTTTCATGAGTATATTCCTTGACACCCTATTTTGTATTCCATCTCCTTCCACTCTGCATGTAACATTAAGAACTATTATGGACAGTATACAATGAATATGCTTGTTTTGTCCTTCTGATTTTCATCTACACATGTTTGCATCATAAAAAGTTGGACTAGTGACATGGCCATGAGTAGTCAATCATCCTAGACATCAATAGACCGACAAGGCCAAAGGTAAAGATGCATACATTTTGTTCCTAGTATGTTTACCAAAAAAATATCCTCAACTATTTATTCATCTATGGCATGGTGAATATGTTGATGTCATCGGCAATACATGGTTTGTAGTTCACAAGAAGTATCAACAAGTACAAGCGAGACATCGAACATAACATAGGTTCCATAGACTAAGAGGTGTGGTTGCAAAACTTTGGCTCCATAGACCATCAAAGCTATGCGTCTACTTGTAGATTTATGCCAGTGAAAAAAGAATACAAAAAAAAAAATGCACACTACCATTCACTTTAGTTTTCCTATTCAAAAATTGTCACCGGGTCTAGAGTTGTAACACCCAAAGTACTATCAGTAGAGGGCTTGAACAGTTGTCGAACTAGATAAGTGTTCATTGGGGACATAATGGTCATTTATAGCACCTACTTGGACAAGAAAAACAAAAATAGATCCATTATGCGTGATGACATGATAGACAAGGAGGCCATGATGACAGTCACTTTGACTATTCCTACACAACTTGTCCAGAAACATGCATAAAATATATTGCTAGGTAATGAGATATCCATTACAAATTTTAATATATTTCTCAAAACAGTATATGACCGTGGTGATTTTGATTGGATTATTTCTCTCAATGAAACAAGTATTGTGGAAAAAATTCCCACTATTTTTTCAGAATATCGTTTCTTCTCGGATGCAACTATCAGCTAGTTTGCAGAGAGCTGTGATATTTACCCAATCAGAACCATTGGCACAGATGTCACACTGGCGAGAAAACTTGGCTCGCAACACATTCTCCATATAAAGGATGGAGAATTAGACAATGACAAGGCAATGGTACCTTTTTCCATATCCAATTTTGTCCTTTAATTTCACATGTGCATGTATCTCGAGTAAGTTACACAAATATTGCACTATTCCATGTTGCAACTACAATTGTTCGATACCTATTCAAATTTGTTTTCGTAAATGGAACAACAATTGCATAAAGGGTAGTTTCCACTTATTCTCTTCAAAGATATAAAAAATAAAAGGGATGTTAGAGAAAGGATCTTTCACACAACCCAAGCAACATTTGTAATAGAGTTGCAAGCATACATAGTACATGCTCTGAAGAAACTAGCTAGCTCTACAACTATTTTGTGTATACATACACAAAATCATGCTCACTTTGCTTTTACAAATAGCCTTCACCAAATTTATGTGGCTTGTTTTATTATTATTATTTTTTTAAAGGGGGTAGGGGTATAGTTGTGTAGTATATTTTTCAATGTATTAATTCATATGCTCACGTTTCCAGGTTGAAGGTGTTTTGGTTGTAGCGAATGCGTACTCGATCCCCTTTGAGCCTGTATGTGAGAAATGAAACTCTCCTGCTTCTGCTTCCTCTTTGATAAGTGATGATACAATTGATTGTCTGTGATGCGGTGAAAAATGTCCATATATATATGGACATTTCCTCAATGCTTCCATATGAACCATTGGCAACACAATCGTGCATTGTACAATTATGAAGCCTTTGTTACAAGATGTGCTTCCTAGGTTGGAAGAATTGTCGTATGAAGCATACTTATAGAAAAAGGAAAGCAATGTCTACATGCTGCGCAACTTTTGGATACATAGAAAATTTACCTTAAATGAGGACAATGAAATATTGCATATCGGCTGAAGAAGGAAAAAAAAAGACAAGAAAATAAAACATATGAAGCTTTGGCAGGAAACAAAAATATCTCATGTGTCTCTGTAATATTTCTTGAACACCCAGATGAATGCTCGTCAGACTCGAGTACTTGATATTGCATGCACATAAGATTGTTCAGTCAAAAAATGGGAAGCATGGAAGAAAACCCCATATATCCCATGTCCCCAGTTATTTTCTCATGGGAACATATACAAGATGTAAGAGAAAACCAATGCCATGACGTGTTTTCTTTGTATATCAAATTGTTTGATGTAAAGATCGATGTGTGTTTCTCTATGGAACCTTGTGGGATATTGCTTACATCCTATTTGGATTTTAGTTGGTTATTGGTTGTATGCTTCATCTGTCAATTTGTATATCGCGGAATTTCGAGTATTGTTTGGAGGAAACAGAACAATAGAATTGCATTTTTTAGCCAGCTAGCCTACAAGTCTGCCTGTCAATTTGTATGGTGCTGTGACACAAATGTAGTATGTGGCTTATTTTAGCACTTTTCCTTGATCGATGAACTTGGTAAAATTAATCTCCTGGAATAATTTGAAATAAACGAATATATACTGTGCGAAGTCCAATTGTTCTATCATATCAACAAGAGGCTCTTAAAATTCAAATTGGTCATTGTTATGCTTGCGGTGATAGAATTTAAAAAATCTTTCTTTTGTTTCCTTCATTTTTTAAAAATAAGAGATTTCACATCCTTTAATAATTTTATTTAATGAAATTGTACAATATCAATATTTAATATTAATAATTTAGTATTTGAAAATAATGTTTTTAGATAATGTTAGATAGTTGATAGGGATGACCATCAGTAAACAGTCACAATCTTGAGCCTGCCAGTCCTGGATTTCATCTGACAATTTGTATATCGCAGAAATCCGAGTGTTGTGTGGAGGACATGGAGCAATAGAAGTGCAATGTTGAGCCAACTAGCCCGCAAGTCCGCTTGTCAATTTGTATATCGCGGAACTCTAGGTGCTATTTGTATGACACAGAACAATAGAGGCCCAATTTTGAGCCCGTCAGCCCAAGAACCCATGATCCAAAAAGTGGCTAAGTATGGAATGAGGGATCCGTACATGCTCTATAAAATCTCATGTACATATTTTATAAAAGTACATATTTAATATGTATTACTCGTTTCTCAAAAAATTTCTAGGTGCGGAAGTTGGCGGATACATGTGTTCAGATTTCCACTTACTTTTATATCACCAGCCTCACCGACCGCTTCCTCGTTTCATATTGTACAAACTTTTTGGATCGCAAGTTTCCAAATATGTGGGTTTTTCTTTTAAATAAGATATTTAACATCCTTTAATAATTTTATGTAATTAAATTGTACAATAAAAATATTTAATATTAATAATTTAGTATTGAAAATAATGTTTTTAGATAATGTTAGATAGTTGATGGGGATAACCATCTGTAAACAATCGCAATCTTGAGCCCGCCAGCCCTGGAGTCCATCTCTCAATTTGTATATCATGGAACTTCGAGTGCTATTTGGAGGACATGGAACAATAGAAGCGCAATGTTGAGCCAGCCAGCGAGCAATTTCGCCTGTCAATTTGTATATCGCGGAAATATGGGTGCTATTTGTAGGACACGGAACAATAGAGGCCCAATTTTGAGCTTGCCAGCCTGAGAACCCGCAATCCAAAAAGTGGCTAAGTATGGAATGCAAGATCCGTACATGCTCTATAAAATCTCATGTCCATACTTTATAAAAGTACATATTTAGTATGTATTACTCGTTTTAAAAAAATTTCTAGGTGCAGAAGTTGGGGGATTCACGTCTATAGATTTCACTTACTTTTATATCACTAGCCTGACCGACCGCTTCCCCGTTTCACATTGTACAAATTGTTTTGTCTAATTAAATTGTATAATATCAATATTTAATATTAATAATTTAGTATTGAAAACAATGTTTTTAAATAATGTTAGATAGTTGATAGGGATCACCATCCGTAAACAATTGCAATCTTGAGCCCACCAGCCCTGGAGTCCATTTGTCAATTTGTATATCGTGGAACTCTGAGTGATGTTTGGAGGACATAGAACAATAGAAGTGCAATGTTGATCCAACCAGCCCGCAAGTCCTCCTGTCAATTTCTATATCACGGAACTTTGGGTGATATTTGTAGGACACAGAACAATAGAGGCCCAATTTTGAGCTCGCCAATCCGTGAACCCATGATCCAAAAAGTGGCTAAGTATGGAATGCAGGATCTGTACATTCTCAATAAAATCTCATGTTCATACTTTATAAAATTACGTATTTAGTATGTATTACTCGTTTTTCGAAAAATTTCTAGGTGCAGAAGATGGCGGATTCACGTCTTCAGATTTCACTTACTTTTATATCATCAGCCTAATCGACTGATTCCTCGTTTCATATTGTACAAATTTCTTTGTCTAATTAAATTATATAATATCAATATTTAATATTAATAATTTAGTATTGAAAATAATGTTTTTAGATAATGTTAGATAGTTGATAGGGATCATCATCCGTAAACAATCGCAATCTTGAGCCCACCAGCACTGGAGTATGTTTGTCAATTTGTATATCGAGGAATTCTGAGTGCTGTTCGGAGGACACAAAACAATAGAAGTGCAATGTTGAGCCAGCCAGCTTGTAAGTCCGCTTGTCAATTTGTATATCGTGGAATTATGGGTGCTATTTGTAGGGCACAGAACAATATAGGCCCAATTTTGACCCCGCCAACCCGAGAACCCATGATCCAAAAAGTGGTTAAGTATGGAATGCGGGATCCATACATGCTATATAAAATCTCATGCCCATACTTTATAGAAGTACATATTTAGTATGTATTACTTGTTTTTTGAAAAATTTCTAGGTGCAGAAGTTGGCGGATTCACGTCTTCAGATTTCAGTTACTTTTATATCACTAGCCCAACCGATTGCTTCCTTGTTTCATATTGTACAAATGTTTTGGCTCGTGGATTTCCGAATAGGTGATCTACTGGATAGGTGGGTTCAATATTGCATTTCCATTGTTCCGCCATCTGCAAACAACACCCAGACTTCCACGATCTACAAATCAACAAACAAATTGAAATAAAAGAATATATACTTTGCGAAGTCTAATGGAACAATCAAATGAACGAGAGGACATTAAAATTTAAATTTTTCCTTGTTATACTTACAGTGAAGCTAACAACACACAAACTTTACTTAAGCATCCAAAAAATGATTTTCTTGTAACTTTCTAACGCTTCTCTTATACAAACAGATCCTGGAAACTATAAACATCGCTTACTGTATCTTTTCCTTGATTTAAGAACATGTTAACATGTTTAATGCACTCCATAGTTACTGTTAAGACCATCAATGGTGATTTCTTACAACAATTCCCACTTCTGAAAATTGCTAGCCACTTTCTCTTTTACCCTCTACATTCCCTTTCTTTACTTACTCGTTTTTTCGGAAAATGTCTAGGTGTAGGATTTGGCAGATTCACGTCTTTAGATTTCCATTGTTACTTTTATATCACCAGCCCGACCGACTGCTTCCCCATTTCATATTGACAAACTTTTTGAATCGCGGGTTCCCACATAGGCGGGTTCAACATTGTGTTTCCATTGTTTCGCCGCCTATAAATAACACCCAAAATTCCGTGATTTACAAATTAGAAAACAAATTCTCCTTCACGTCCTATGATTTCTCTTTCTATTTACTTGGTCCTTTTTCCGAATGTCTTATGCTTTTATATACAACACTCGAAGTTCCACAATATACAAATTTCTCTCTCGACATTGTGCTTCCACTGTTCCCCTATGCACAAACATCACCCGAAATTCCGTGATATACAAATTGACGGACAAAATCTTTCACTGAGATGCAATATGACCATCGGCCCCTCATGTCTCCTCGATATATATTCTTACCCTTTTTTTTTGTAACCCTTCGAATCTGTTTCACGGGTTGGCGGGTGGACGAAACGTACAATTATTGCTCACTCTTCACCATCACTGCTACCTTCGTACTTTTTTTCAGATATGCAATTATTAATCTTTAATGCTAGTAGTTCATCCTGCAGGAACCGTTAAGGTTGTCATTAATGTTTGGAAGGCCAGAGAAGATTTGTCATTACTATGAAATAAACCAAGATTTGCGGAGAAGAGTGTCATCCTTTCCAAGTATTCATTTCAAACATGATGGAATATATTTCGTGTGCTGGCCGGTTGGCACCTTTAAGAAATATCTAATTCTTAATCTCTCTTCGCCGCCACTGCCACCTTCTCACTTTTTTCTAAATATGAAATTAATGAGCTTTAATGGTAACAACTCATTACAGACGAACCCTGGAGATTGTCATTGATTAACAAAAGGCTAGAGGAGATCTTCCATTGATATGCATTAAACAAGGATTTGCGAAGGGTTATATTATCCCTCCCCAATTTTCATTTCAAACATCGTCTGGAGAAAACAAAAATTATCGTTAACTTGTGGCAGTAGTTCTATCCAGATACAGT
>JASDQU010336965.1:0-12615 GCA_032191745.1 Picea mariana | reverse complement strand
ATGATACCTTACAAAGATAAAGTCGGCTACTGCTCTCGATCCTAGTCCTGGGATCTTCTTCCACTGTCTTCCAACTGCTTTTCTCTATACTTCTCTTTGCACAAGGATGGCTAAAGGTTGGGACAAAGGGAATGCTTAATCAGGTATAGTTTCTTTACTATGATTCTCCTACTTTCAAATGGGACCCCTAACCCTTATTTTATAGGTTAGAAGGAGCTAGGTATTTGGTCGAATGACCGGCCATGCATGGATGAAAGGTTTAGTTAACTTACCCAAAGTTGTGTGTTCCGTCAACAACTTTCCTTTTTTCGAGCTTTTGTAGGTACACGCGGGCTGTCTTGAGTCAGCTAGTGTGTACAGGCGTGCAATAATGGAGCAGGGTGCATGGGCCTTTATAAAAGGGTTTTTTAAGAAGAGTTGTTCAATAATGTTTTGGCAAAGAAGAAATCTGAGATGTCTTGATGCCAGGTAAGCATGTCTGGTGCAAATTAGGGTTATAACAGATGCCCTCTAATGTGTGAGGTCAGAAGAGCATCTGATGGCCGAAATACATTAACAATCTTCACTGATGTTATGAACAAGTGAGCCCAGAGACCAAAAATCAGGAGGTGCCGTTTGCAAAATAATAATTGTCTCACTGAGGCGAGCATACCCATGCTCAGGATAAAATAAAATCATGGCTACCAATCAAATACACTGTATATCCATGTCATATAACTATATAAAGTGTAGCCGCAAGCAATACACAGTGGAGCTACATCTCGAAATAAAAAAGATATACATGTAGAGTATCCATCTTCTAGAAACTGATAAGGCCTGATGGCTGGAGATGAGGTCCTCAGAGCTCGAGGAACAACTTCAAAATATTCAAAACTCAGGTAAGAGTGTAATATGAGTGTACGAATTCACTACCCAGAGGTATTTGATGACTCATCAGTCATGGACTAGAGAATCTTGATTATCAGACTGAAGTCTTCATTGATTTCTAACAAAGACTTGATTGGACTTTCCGGATGGCTGGGCATGAGGGTAAGAGACAAACTGCAGAGGGGATGACTCAGGCTTGGTATAAAATTGCCTTGGACAATAGCATGACAAATGATGAGACTCAGGCAGCATGGCATTAACATAAGTTTACGAGGCAGGATGCAACAAAAACTCTCCATATGTTTGGAAGAATAACCAAACGGAGGAGGACATAACTCAATGTAGTGGGAACAAATTCCTAAGGTCATATTAAATCCCAGGGTTTGACGAACAAATGGATAGATGTGATTTATCCAAGGGCGACTCATTTTGCTGCCAATGAAAATAAAATACTTTTACCTTCCTCTTTTTGGGGTGTATTTGATTTTTTTGTCTTTTTCAATAATTTTGGAAAAAGAATAAAAGAATGTTACATTACAAAGGAGGAATGAGTGTCGCAAACATACAAGTTCAAGGTGCAAGGACAAGACTGATGTTCAAAGAAAGGACACTCGGGAAAAATCCCTTCTGGGACCAAAGGTGTCAAGACGCAGAGGCAAAGTGCTACAGGGATTGCATATAAGGCATGCTTCCAATGGTTCAATTGAGAGCAACATGGAGTCGAAATTAGACCAAAGACGCAGGTATGCAAACGTTGTTAACCAAACACACAATGGTAACATCCTTCGATGTATGTTTAACGATCCCAAATAAGGTAAGCTCGATGGTTTTTTATATTTAGAGAGTCTGAAAAACGTAAAAGGAGACTCCACTGGGGTACCTTTTGCGAAGGTAGTCTAGTCGGTTCGAAAAAGGGGTAAACTAGCACCGACAAGACGTCTATTCAAAGCCATTTTAACGAGTGTGATACAGACAAGATCACTCGACCATTTTTTCATTTTTAAGGAGTCTGAAAAAAGATTAACTATGGACTCCATCAGGAATGTTCTTCTGGACCATTTTAAAGAGTGTGAAAGAATAAGGTCACTCGACGATCTTTTCAATTTTAGGGAGTCTGAAAGGAGCTTAACTATGGACTCCGTGGGGGTTCCTTTTTCGTAAATTTAGTCCCTCAGGCCTGAAAAAGGGTTAAAATTATACCTGAGAGTACTCTTCTAGAGAACTGAAGTTCCTAAGAGTATACCTTTGTTCGTACAGTTGACCGTCCGGACCGAAAAAAGGGTAAACTACCGCCGGATAGATGTGACTTCAAATTTCAGTTTAACGAGCGTGAAAGGCCACAAGATCACTCGACAATCTTTTCATGTTTAGAGGGTCTGAAAAGAGCTTAAAAGAAGACCCATGTAAGGAACGTTCTTCTGGACCAATTTAACGAGTGTGAAGAAACAAGGTCACTCGACAATCTTTTCATCTTTAGGGAGTTTGGAAAGGGCTTAAAGAAGACTCCATGGGGGCTACAACTCATGTATGAAACTGTTTCAGGTAGAGCCCACTGCTAGGATCAGACCAGGAGTCTCTTCGATAGTCAACTTGGGAAGTCTCCCAAAAGGGAAGAAAACACAAACCACAGTGTAAGTCCTCCCACGGTATAGAAACTGTAGTCATGGTTTCAAGGATAGCCTTATTTGAAGGCAATTCAAAATCCAAGAAATCATGCAAACGAGGGTCGACAGTCCCAAAGGGTGAAGTAAACTGACCATACTCCATATGATGATGGAGGTTCTGGCCAGGACTGGCAGAGTCTATCAGCGAAGAGTCACGAGCACGAGGGCTTGAGGATCTACAAACAACGAGATTAGACTTGGAAGGATACTCAAGCCTACTTGGACCAAGAGGGGGAATCAAGGGCTCCCATGCCCCCATTGGATACACCAATGGATCAATTGTTGATTCCAAGTCTAGATAAGGAAAACACGATTGCACAGGTTCCTGCTCAGAAGCAATTGAACACCGAGGATAAGACGCCACATAATTAACCCGTGGCGGAGTGGAGTCTACACGAACACTAGGAATATATAAAGGGGAAGAATGAACTAATGCGCAATTAGGATGGTGATTATCATATGCCAGTTGGTCAATAGTGACAATGCTTCCATTGTGAGGGAAATGCATCACCCGGAAGAGCGTAGATACCACAACTTTCATAGCATATACATAATCACTCCCGAGAAGCATATTGAAATCTAACGGGCCTTGCACCACTATAATATCGACACGGATAATCTTCCCACCTAATGAGATAGGTAACTGAGGAAGAACCCCCAAATATTCACTAGGACGTCTGTCAAAAGCCAACAGTTCATGCGAAGAAGACACAAGCTCGGTAGATCCCAAGACTTTCCAAACTGAGGAGGATAAAATACTTGCAGAGGATCCTTCATCCACGATACATCGATAAATGTTTGTTGAATTAACTTCAACCCTTATTTGAAACGGTGCGGAGGAAGGAAGACGAAGCTCAACAAGGTTATTCCAATCAAAGGAAACCATTCTAGGGCTTGGAGGGGGTGTGCTTGGAGCGAGCGAAATGCTCCCTTGTTCTGAAAATATTGAACCAGAAATGCTAAAAACATAGTCAGTAGACAAGTCACTCCCTAAAAGAAGAGTGGGATCATCCGATGACTGCATCAACATGACCACTTTTACAACCAATGGCTGAATAGGTTGTGAGACTACATGCTCTAAAGGCACCTCACCCCCCAAAATAGGAGTGGGATCAGCCGATGACTACATCGGCATGACCAATTTCGCAACCCATGGCTGAATAGGCTATGAGACTACATGGTCTAAAGTCACCTCACCTCGCAAAAGAGGAGTGGGATCAGCCAATGATTGCATCGGCATGACCAATTTCTCAACCAATGGTTGAATAGGATGATAGACTACAAGGTCTAAAGACACCTCACCCCTCAAAAAAGGAGTGGGATCAACCGATGACTGCATCAGCGTGACCACTTTCTCAACCAATGGCTGAATAAACTATGAGGAAACCTCAGAAGACTCAGAATCAGAAGAGCTTGCAGACAAGGACCACAATCTTTGTACCTCTGGAATGCCAGGGCACAAATGAGTAAGGTGATCTCCCTTGCAAAGCTTATAAGGGAACTTAGGCTTACGTCCTATCTGTCTAGGTTTCTCAACAGA
Source organism: Picea mariana (assembly GCA_032191745.1). Classification (NCBI taxonomy): domain Eukaryota; kingdom Viridiplantae; phylum Streptophyta; class Pinopsida; order Pinales; family Pinaceae; genus Picea; species Picea mariana. The sequence goes on along the minus strand of JASDQU010336965.1, from coordinate 8,544 downwards.
ATTAATGCCCCTAGCATGACTAGCAGTGGTTGGTTGCACATCTCCAACATGACTTGTAGTGGTTAGTGATGGGTCGATAACATGACTTGCAGAGGCTACAGACCTATTACCAGTATGACTAACAGTGACTGGACTTTTTCCCCCAGCATGGCTTGCAGAGGGGTGGTGTGTGCCCCCAACATAACTTGCAGAGGCTGGGTGCTGGTCTTCAATGTGACTTGTAGAGGTTGTCAACCTATCTCCAACATGAATCGCAGAGGTTGGTGATTTCTTCTTCCTATTATTCCTCTTTCTACTTAGTTTAGACTCCCAGTTACTAGTAACTGTACTTTCACTAGAGGCGGGAGAAGGAGGAGGAGAAGACTTTTCTAAAGAAGAAACATCAACAGAGTGCCCATGACTTAAGGTGCTTAACTGAGAAGCGTCAAGAGCATTCGGGACATTTGGAATGGTACCCAGCCAAACTGGTAGTCCCACATTCAACCCAGGAATATACAAAGTGGACATCAAAGGGACACCAACGTTTCCGAAGAAAGGAAAAGAACAAGAATCCCCTTGCAAAGGGGTTACTTGGTTGGTATCATCGGGAACTTTAGCCATGAAAATATTATGCACAGGTTCTCCCTTTGCGGGATCGTTCAAGTCTGTAAAAGTCTCACACACTGACTCTGAAGAACCAATGTTATCAAAACAACACCTATAAAGAGGCGGCTCAACGTTTCTAAGCGGAAGAATGAAAAGTCCTCTCAACCGTCGGAGTGGGCGGTCTACCACCCTAGGTCAGAGACCCAAAGCCATGACTGACTAACTCACTATGGAAAACTAGGGAGCACAGAGCACACACTAAAAGTTCCTAAAGGCAAATCAAGCAAACGACTAACTAGTTGGAAGAACAGTTACACCAACCAACACTAGAGAAACTTACCGATGCAAGTGCAAATCGAATACGGAAGCACCCTCCGAGTATACTCTGCAAAGTGTGGCCTGATGTCTGCCCTAGGTACTGTAGTATACCCCCACAGTCACCTGTGTAAGTCCCTCGAAAGATAGGCAACTAGGTTGCCAATGCGCGAATAGTCATTAGGCGGGTACAGTCGACAGCCGGGTAGACCACAATGAGAAGGGTATCAAGCCCGAAACCTATCAAGGGTATCAAAAGAAAGTGGTCCAGAAGACAAATGAGGACCTCGAACAGATTTGAGACCCACGAAGCTCCGTGGAAAATGCAATCGACGGAATCCCAAGACAAGCCCTCTATATGTGTTCTCCACTACAATTGGTCCGGCTTTGGAGGGGTTATCTTCGCTACCTTTCTGCATGCGACCTCGTGTTTATCCCCTATGTTAGAGGGGGGTCCTGGATAACTTTCACGATACTAGACTTTAACACTCCCTAGCATAGACTCTTATGTATGTTTTTCAGCCTTGAAGAGTTTCCTCTCCAACCTAAATCAAGGCTCTAGCCTAATCTAGTTTATGGACCCTACAAACATAAAGTCTAGTAAATTTTAATTAGCGTTCCTTTTATTGGTTTGATTTACTCAAAAAGGGTATGGTAGTGCAACCGATGTTGTTAAGACTCTTGTAGAAAAGAGAAATGATAAGAACACTAGCACAAAACGATTATCTTTCTTATTTTATTTTTGAAATGCTTTTAAAATTAGAAGAAAACACAACGCTATGCTAATTTCTTTTTCTTTTTCAAATAACAATGCAAAGCAAATGGCAGGAAAGAAAGAGATCTAACAAACTAAGTTTTTTATTATTTTCTTCCAATCACAAAAAAAATAACAAAATATTCTAAAAGAAACTGATGAATGCACGATTCATGCCCCCCCCCATGAATAAGTTAAAATAGTTAAGAAACAGAAGAAATCTTTCAAAATGCAACTCATTTTTCTTAAAAATTTAAGCTAAAAATAAGTTAAAATAGCTAAGAAACAAAATAAATCTTTTAATGAAAAAGAAAGCTATGGTGTAATTAGACCTAAGTTGCCGACTGCTATGAAAAAGACCAAGATTAAATCAAGGAAATCCCTGAGAGGTATAACTCTTGATAAGGAAGAGGATGATTGCCTCTCCTTAAACAAAAATTTCCTCAACATGCACACTATTGACAGTTCAACAACTAGCGTGTGTAGGCGAGTTGTGTAAGGTCAGAGCACATGTACATGCATGCAGGCCTTATGTATGCCATGTGTACCTCTGCAACTCCTAAAAAAAAATGAAAATACAAGCAATCAAGCACTGGCAGAGACTACTGGTATCGAGAACCAGAGTCTCTTGAAGACTCAGAAACTTACTTTGATAGAAAAAAAAAAACAATTCAAGGAAAATTTCATAGAAAAAAACTAATCTAAGGTGAAACCTAAGCTACAAATTGAAAAAAACAGAGACTAGAATAAGTTCCAGAAAACCCCTGAGAAGGATCACTTTTGACAGGGGAGAGGATGACTGCCTCCCTAAAAGAATTTTTCTGAAATCATACACGTGACTGACACTTCCTCAGTTAGTGTGTACATGCGGGCTGTGTGAAGGTAGGGCACGGGTACACGCGTGCAGACCTTATACAGGCTGCGTGTACCTCTGTGGGTTCTGTAAAAAAAATGCAGTCAAGCAAAGAAACAAAGATAACTTGCATGGAAGACTAGAATCTCTGTCAGCTCAGACTTTTGTAGAAACTTTAAAAACAAGGAATGAAACCAGTTTTTAAAAATACCCAAGAAAAAATATTCCCAGAAACCCTAGAGATCCCCAGTATGGTCGCCAATTCTGTTGTGGGTGGGAAATACCTCCTACAGACTAGCACTAAGGGTTTTATCATGCATGCATAAATGACCTAAATATTCTTACTTTTTACCATCATCCCATGCCTAAACCCCCATTACTCATATGTAAATACAAGGCTCAAGAGATTAAGTTGACGTACCTTATTTTTCATGTTTGATGTCGATCCCTTTTTGCACTTGGTCGTTCTTTGACTGCAACTCTCCTCCGAATGCTGACCTGCATTCACTAAAGACAAACAAAGAACTCCACATGCATTTGATCTATGAACTAACGGGTTAGATATTTAATCAATCATACAATCAATATTCCAATAATGACAATCTCATATGGCAGGACAGGAAAATCAATTCTTTTATTAACTTCACAATGATAACTTACAATGATAAATTCGACTACTGCTCCTCGATCCTGGTCCTGGGATCTTCTTCCACTATCTTCCAACTGCTTTGCTCTATACTTATCTTTGCACAATGATGGATAAAGGTTGGGACAAAGGGAATGCTTAATCGGGTATAGTTTCTTTACTATGATTCTCCTCCTTTCAAATGGGACCCCTATCCCTTCTTTTATAGGTTAGAAGGAGCTAGGTATTTGGTCGAATGACCGTCCATGCATGGCTAAAAGGTTTAGTTAACTTACCCAAATCTATGTGTTTCGTCAACAACTTTCCTTTTTTTGTGCTTTTGTAGGTACACGCAGGCTGTCTTGGGCTAGCTAGAGTGTACACGCATCCAATAATGGAGGAGGGCACGTGGGCCTTTATAAAATGGTTTTTTAAGAAGAGTTGTTCAACAGTGTTTTGGCAAAGAAGGAATCTGAGATGGCCTGATGCCAGGTAAGCATGTCTGGTGAAAATTAGGGTTATAACAAAAGGGTAGACGTAGATTACCGCGCCAATGGAGAAACTATTAAGGAAAGATACAAAGTTTCAGTGTAATGAAGACTGTCAACATGGTCTGGATATGCTGAAAGAAAAGATGGTCATCACGCGAATACTAGTATTTCCAGACTGGGAGAAGACATTCCATGTACATGTAGATGCATCAGCCATAACACTTGAATCTATTTTGGCAGAGCCATGAGCAAGAGATTTGGATCACACAGGATACTAAAAAAAGTTTATCAAAGGGTACACGCAGATTACTGCGCTAATGGAGAAACTATTAAGGAAAGATACAAAGTTTCAGTGGAACGTAGACTGCCAACATGGTTTGGATACGATGAAAGAAAAGATGGTCACCGCGCGAATACTAGTATTTCCAGACTGGGAGAAGACATTCCACGTACATGTAGATGCATCAAGAATAACACTTGGATCTATTTTGGCGCAACCAGGAGTGGGATATTTGGATCACCCCATAACATTTTTGAGCATAAACTATCAGAATCAGAGTAGAACTATAACACCACAGAGAGGGAAGGCCTAGCTATGGTCTACGCAATGCAGAAATTCATACATTACTTATTGGGAAAACATTTTAAGATGTTCACAGATCACTCAACCCTTAAATACCTAGTCAACAAGCCAGTGTTGGGGGGGATAATATGTCGATGGTTACTACCATTTCAAGAGTTTGATTTTAAAGTAATATTCAAGCCAGGAAAGTTGAATGCAGGACCTGACCACTTATCAAGGGTCACGAACAAAGAAGAACCTACAAACCTATAGGACAACTTTCCAGACGCACATTTATTTTTCAGTCCAGATTTCCAATGAATACTCTGTAGATACCATTCAGTACTTGAGAATAGGTACTGCACCACAGGAATATAACACTGCACAGAAGAAAAACATGGTAGACTGGGCTACAAACTATCAGTGGATTGCATGACACTTATACAAAATGGGCACAGATAGCATCTTGCGAAGATATGCACTAGAACATGAAAGACCAAGGGTTTTAGTATAAGCCCATGGGGGGATAACAGGAGGACATTACACAGGCAAAGCTACTGTGCAGAAGGTATTGTGCGCATGACTATGGTGGCTGACCATTCACAGAGACTTGAAAGAGTACTGCCAGAGATGTGATGTCTGTCAGAGGGTTGGTAAACCCAATAGACGGGACGATTTGCCATTGCGACCACAGGTAACGTTGCAGGTATTCACCAAATAGGCAATCGACTTTGTGGTACCAATCAACCCACCAACCAAAAGAACAGGAGAAAGGTACATTATCACTGCAACAGAATACCTGACAAGATGGGTGGAAGCAACACCAGTGAAGGATTGGAGCGCAGAAACAACAACACACTTTCTATTTAAACAAGTAATTAGTAGGTTTGGTTGCCCAAGAATTTTGATGAGTGACCAAGGAACTCACTTTGTTAACATCACTATTCATGTAGTGGTTAACTAAGCTATGAAAAAACCAAATTAAACTAAATAAAGGAAAAAAAAATCAAATGAATAGAAAACAAAACCTACTTCAAACCTATTACAATGGCACACTCTTCTTCATGACTCATCTCCGTGAAGTTCATAGGAACTTCTCCCCTCATGCAATTCTATCAACCTATTCCATATGGCCTTGAGCTATAACCAAGTGGTTATCACGTTAGGGTATTAACTTCTGTATACCGTCAGACTCCTCCTCTATTTGAGTATCATCGTGGGACTTCAATCGTATGGGTCACTCCAAATCCAAACTCTGACAACAACACCAATCAATCCAAAACCTTGGAATCCAAGGAATCCGATGTGCTGGTCCTACTCTGACTGTTCGGTTCTGATAAGTTGTAACCTCTCAGACTACTTAAAAATATGACAAGATTCTGAATTCTATGAAATTCCATGTGCCTCCTTCGCGATTCGTTGATCTGGTTCACTCCGAACAAATCTCCACCATTTGTCGGGGTCTCTCTTCTGTTGAATGTTTCGATCGCTTATAATTTAGAAGGTCATCAGATTGTTGCCTTTTCAAAGTATCTACGACCCAATGGATCATCCTCCACCGTCAATCTCTCTTGATCAACGATCAATATCCCTTCCACTTCTCTTGGCCCACTATGACCTTTCTCTCTGATTTCTCCTTTTGATGGATGGTCAGATCATCGTTTCATGGATCATCGTTGATCCTACCATGATCAACAATCGATATTATTCCTACCCCTTCTCATGGGGTTAGACTGACAATTATCATTTATGGCCTCATTTCTCATACACACATTCAACCATATTAATTCAATATGGTTTCTACACACACATGATTAAACATGAAATCTCAAAGATACATAGAAATAAACTATTTCCATTAGATTGAGCTCGATTACATACTAGGGCGCTTATCAGGTATTGGCCACTCTCTTGGCTTGATTTTACATTATGTCTGGCCCTCTTCCACTCATTCCCGCATGCTACATATTTAAAGACAAGTTACAAGCATCGGATCATCTCAAGTTCGATGTATCCTCTATCTATCCCTAAGATTGCTCAAATAAACAATATCATAACAACCCTATCATTTTTACAGAAATTTCAAGGAAATATCATCCTCTTGGCCACGTCCATCTTCTGGAAGCTTCATGATCCGATTTGATTTGGGGGGGGTCAATGCACCTGCATCAGACTCCCACGATAGAAAATATTCATGATCTCCTTATCATGTGTCTCCATTGCAGCACCATCTTCAACCTATGGTATTCCTTTTACTCATGCATCACTCCATCATAATGTTTATCTTCTCCTCATGCTCAACAATGACCTACAAACAAGCCTTTCTCCTGTAGAAACCCTCCAGACGTTCTACTCAATACCTCAACAAGCTCTCTATACCTGCTACCCAATACCTCAACAAGCTCTCTATACCTTCTACCCAATACCCCAACAAGATTTCCCCTGAGATTGACCTTTTGGTATTACAGGTTCTCTCCTTTGGAACCTTCTGAGCACTCCTTTCTCTTCTAGGATTTTGCATATACCCACTCACACACAAGAAATATTTCCTTGCTTTGATACCACTTGATGAAAGACCATTTCTTGGTGTCATGAAGATCAGTGAATTCGATCCTCAGACCAATGGGTTATGGCCCATGAAATGGACTGAACATTAGTCCATGGAAACAATAAAAATCCTCAACCTCCTTTCACATCCTTTACCTTGGATTACAATAGTGTTCCCCCTTAAGAGCTTCCATTGAAGTTCACATGAACTTCACCTCTCACGCATGTCTATCGAACTCTACCATATAACTTTGATTTAAGACCAAGTGCTTATCTTGTCGGGCACCTAACTCCCATAAACCATCACACTCCTCCTCTATCGAAGTATCATTGTTGGACTTTGATCATGTGGGTCACTCTGAATTTAGATTCCAACAACAAAACCAACTAGTCCAAAACCTCGGACTCTGAGGACTTTGATTTGTTGGTCCTACTTTGAATGATTGGTTCTGATAAATTGTGACTACTCCAACATCTTTCCCATGCCACTCCGATAATTCCACTCCGATGAACTTCCACGTGCCTCCTTTCAGATCCGTTGTTCTGGTTCACTCTGAACAGATCTCCACCATTAGTCGAAGTCTCTCTTTCATTGAATGTTCTGACCGTTTATAACTTCGAAGGTCATCGGACTGTCGCCTTTTCAGAGTATCTATGATGGTTTAGTCTGCAATAGATTGGTCCAGATATCATTTCATGGATCACCATCGATCCTACTGTGATCAACGATTGATCTTCCTCCTCCGATGGAATGTGAATTCCCTTTGGCTTTCCGACCTATAACACTCCGTTCTCTCGCTCATGGACTCTCTCCTCACACACATTCTCATGGGTTCATGACATTTAATAGATATTGGACACAAAATAATAGAAACCCAAATACAATAAAATACATAATTTTCACTAAGAATCGAGCTCGATGTTACACATTAATATGGCCTCTATGGGCTAGGCTGCCCTCTCGACTGGGTTTACATTGTTCTAGGCCTTTTCTACACTGTGCCTGCATGATTACATTTAAACAAGACAATAGAATAAGGATAAGATCACTTCATATCCGATCTATTCCTTAGATCATTGAAAACACAGAAATATCGCAACAACATGCTTGAAATAATAGTAACAATTCACAACAAATCCGATTGCTTCACACAAATATCGAGGAAATCTTATCCTCTCAACCACACTACCTTCTAAAAGGTTCAATATTTCGAATATGATTTGGGGTGGGTGGGTCTATGTGCCTGCATCAATTACTAGTAATAAAACTATGAGAGATCACATGTCTGATATTTAAACTTAGGAGAAAGTATAACAACTCTTCTCTTAATGACCTTGTGGTTAGTAATAATAGAGTAATGAGATCCCACACATGCCACTTAAGCTAACATGACGATAATAACAAAATTAGGTCACACACATGCTCATCAATCCCTCGAAGAACTAAAACAAAAAGGATATGTTGGCTAGATTTGGTACTCCATTTCACACTTTCCTATGTTGCTTGGGGAATAATTGTTGAATAAATAGTTGTCATTGATGTCAAAGGACTTATATCATGTAAGTATTCAAATATAAGTATCCCTTGAAAAATTTGACTTTACATAAAAAGGTGAATTCAAAATAAAGTTACCTGAAAAGGTGACTTAATGTAAAAAGGTGAATTCAAAATGAAGTTACATGAAAAAGGTGGCTTTACATAAAAAGGTGAATTCAAAATTAAAAAATGAAGTTACGTGAAAAAAGAGTATTAAAAGATAAAATGGTGAATTTACGTAAAGAAGTCAAAAAAGTAAAATGGTATTTTCCCAT
>JASDQU010336960.1:0-12592 GCA_032191745.1 Picea mariana | reverse complement strand
ACCCTCGACCCTTATTTATACTAAATATATCTATTAAGAGAAGCATCTAGAGGAAGATCCTTCTAGAAGCGGAAGCTTCTATTAGGTCTTCTTACATCCGCCTTATTCTATTTTATTGAAAGGTCTTATTAATATTGACCTTTATTACATCCGAATACATTGATCTACCTATGTGCGGGTTAGGACCTTAACATTTTATTCCTCCTGAAGGACATGACTACCCATCTAGTTTTGTAATTCTACCATCATAATAATTGTGAATAATAGCTACCCATCCAGAGTTTTGGAATTCTATCATCATAATAATCATGGATGATATAAATGATTGACATTATTTAATCTCATTTTTATGAAATTAAAGCAAATTATAATTTCTAGTTGGAAATATTATATCATAATAAATGATAATGGAAAGAATGTTATCACTTCATAAAGATGAGAAAAGCATGCTAAGTTAAGGTTTTATAATGTTTTTACTTCAATCTTAACACGTCACGGGATTATTTTGAATTTTCTCTCTTATTTATAATTTGTTTAAAAATGATAAAAAATATTTGGATTTAATAATTATATTAATATTTTTATAAATTCTTGATTAAAATGAATCTCATATATTTAATTAATAAAATAAATAATTCTTATATTTATTAATGTAATAAATTATAATTCAATAAAAAATATATATAAAAAGAAATTATACAATTCAAATTTAATAAATATCAATTATGAAAACAAGTGAAATAAAGTTAAAATCAAAACCACCACACACATATAACAAAGAAATACAATGTTCAATGCATAAACTAAATAACAAAGCAATACAATGTTCAATGCATAAACTAAATATTGTGAAAGTTTTATTTAACATATTATTAAAAACAAATTCATACATGTATGACATTTTTCTTATACCCTATCTTTCTTGTTTTTTTGTCATCCTTTTGTTGATTAATCATTTGATCTCCCTTCTTCTTTTCATAACACTAACATATATAGTGTTAATGATAATTAATGTCACCAAATTGATGTGTCAAATTTTAAATGAATAAGATAAATGATTACTTACAAATTTTTAGAATATTAATCATAAACTTATATTATATTAAAAATCATTTTCTTTTATATCATATACTATATATCAACAATTATGAAAAAAAATGTAAAGGTACAACGCACTAACATCCAACTTTAAAAAGAATTGAACATATTATACGAAATGTAAGATGTCTTTAAGTATTCTATAGCTAAACCAATAAACTATACCGAACACATTATTCAATGCACCATTTTAAAAGTTCAAATCTATGCCCACATAAATGAATGCACCATATTCAAAGCTCAAATATATGAACAAACCCATTATTCAATGTACCATTTTCAAAGTTCAGAATTATGCCCACATTATTGAATGCACCATATTCGAAGCTCAAATATATGAACATGTGGACACATAATGTTTTCAACAGATAAAACCCACAGAAAAGGGTCGTTTTTCAATAACATTTCCGTGAGCAAGGGTAATCAAACACATAAGCAAGCCCAGATCCCAAGAGAAGATTGCAATTTTAATGAATGTTATCCATGATATTTATTGGATCCTCCTAGCCATGTAAAATGCGGATGAGATTGTTGTTAAAGAAAGGAGAGCTTGGAAATGTTTGATTACGTATAACTTGGAAAAAATAATAAACAATCATCGAGATAAATACAAATGATTGGTATTGATCTTATGAAAGACAGAAGATGTAGTTATAAAAAGCCTACAAGATGTAATAATAAAATAGACACAAGATGTAGTTATAAAAAATCTATAAAATGTAATTATAATTTTTTTTTTAAATTAAAATAAATGAGATAAAACACTTTAGTTTTATCAATAAGATAAATGAATTTTTTTTATATAGGTTTACATAGATTTCCATGTCACAATTATAATAACTATAGTATAAGGATGTAAAATATTTCAAACTAGGAAATCAATATTATATGCACATGCATATATTTTAGTAGTGGAAAGTGATGATATATTTATTAAATGCACACGAAGTCTCTAGAAGGTTGCACCTTCAAGAGAGGAGTGTCTTAGGATAGTTAGTTGAGTTGGATATGCTTTCTTTCAACAATAAGTTGAGGGGAGATATCCTTGTTATATACAATTTCCTCAATGTTTAGAAAGAAACCATCCCAACTTTTCTACAAATTCTAAAACATGTCAATATGTTGAAAAATTAATGGAAAATATAGATGGCCAAGCTAAGTGTGGATCTTCATGGAGAGGTATAACAAGCCAAAGCTACAAGTAATGTAGATTGCTAATGAATATTTATGTAGAAATGTTGAAGAAAACATGTGTATAAGATATTAGAGCTAAGTACAAAATCGCTATGGAAAGAATCTTGTGAATGTGCAGGTGAGAGCACTATAATCATGGATCTATGATGTAAGACAAGATGACCTGTGAGGAATTATTGGGAATCAGTGATAATTTCTGGGTGGATGATTGGGGATAGTAAATACTACAAAGCTAAATAAGAAAATGGAAGTGATGATATAGAGCCAATGTCTCTTGATTTATGAAGGTGGCTAGGGGGAGGAAAGAAGTTGGTCGGAATGGAATGTGTTGTTGGATTTAGAAATTTGTTGTCCATTATGTGCTTCCTATGCCTATCAGTGTTGTAGAAATTTGTGACCCTCTATCAAAGGGAGGTATTGAGTTATAAGTGCGAATGATGTGCATACTATGGTGAATCCAAGTGATCATGATCAATGCACATTTGAAATCAGAATAAAATATTTGGCATCTGTGCAAGAAAGAAGCTAGCACATGCAACTATGATCTGTAGATTGCATTCCTTGATGTTTTCTGTAGATGTTAGCTAGTATTGTGTAATTGTAGGTGTTTACTAGGGATCCATACATTTCTCATAATCAATGTGTGTGACATAGACAAAGTATATGTTGTATTCAAGAAAAGTTGTGTTGGGGTTGAAAAGCCTACTATCAAACTATAGAGTTGATAGGTTACTAGATCTAGGTGTACAAAATATGTCAGAGGGGTAAGAGAGTGAGTGTGTTGTAGGAAAACTACAAAGAATATTCTAGTGAATGGTAGGATCCCATCAATAAACTTGTTCAGCAAAGTAGTGCCCCTAGTCCTTGAAATTGTGGTCTGGATTTAAACAAATGACCTATGAAACGGCCCATGTGAAATGGAGGTATAAGGGATGGTAGATTATCCTATGGTGAGAACATCATAATGTAAATTAGAGGATCCATCAAATGGAGAAGATGAATTATTTGTAGGTGTCATGTCAAAAAGATAAAAAGACAGATGTTTTACCCACAAGATGTTGACATGCCTAAAGGACTAAAGAACTAAAAGAGTGCACTAGTTGTTCTTGAAGGAATGAATCATCATGATGCCTAAATGGATGAAAAATTGAAAGATTACATTTGTGATAGGACAAATCTAGTACCTAAAGGGAAAAAAATCCTAAAAAAATCAATGTTTGAAAAAGAGTCATTGTTGTGTGTACTTTGTTGTAGGTTGCATTAAATTAGAAGAGAAGATTAGTGCCTAATATAATCTAGTATATTTACTATGTATTTATAGATGTAGGTCTTGACATAACTATATGCATAACAGTAAAACTATATGCATAAGAATAAAAGGAATCGGTGGTGATAATGAAAGTGAGAAGAACTTTTATTTATTAGGGTAGTAGGAGTAGGTGGGGTTCTCTTTGGATTTGGAGGACAAGTTGAATGTACCTATTATTGGAATCTGTGTCTAGCCTTAAACAATAACACTAAATATTATGCTTTGTTTCAATGTCTTTATATTTCTAACACAAAAGGCATCTGCATAATCCCAATTATAGGAGACTCAAAGAATAATATATGACACCTTTAGCTTATTCTCACCCAAAGGATACACAACTAAAATCCATCTAGGATTTTGAGTCTCTGAAATCGTGGCATGTCTTTTTCAAACTCAATTCCCTTGTAGACCATCAAGAAAGGAACAATTGGGAAAATAGGGGATTTGTTGATCAATGGGACCTTGAAAATTTTGTCCCATTCCATAATTCCCTGCTCCCAATTAATAACTATCACCTTAGGCCCTATCACTCCTGTAACTTATTCATTCCTCCTTCTCATTAGCTCATATGAGATAATAGAAACCGCCATGGTCGCTTCACCCGCCCTGTGTGAGAATCAATGTGGGTGGATCTAGTTTGAAATGGGATGGGTAATAATGACCCTAATACCTCACGTGTTCACAAAGTTCTCTGGCCTGGCTTGGCCTACCCTGTTAAATATAATGTAACCTCAACAGGCTAACTGTACACTTCCAACTGTACTTTCTTTTCTTGATTTGCTTGAGCCTATTTAGCTCAGCTATTTTCCTTTTGCACATTACTTCTTCATTAACTCTTCTCATTGTACTTTCTCCTTACATTCTCAATATACTGAATACTATTTCTGCTCTATTCTTTCTCTTTGCATTTCTTGCTTCAAAATTTATCATGGTATCAGAGCTTTAGCAGTAAGCCTCTTCACACAGACTGGAGAGTAACATGATCCTCACAGTGCATAGCTTAAATTGACATCCAAAGCATGAGACACAGCTTTTTCACAAGGCTTGGAGAGCTGTCCGCCATCCACTCAAAAGATCGTCATATGAAGCTCACACAAGGAAGCAAAGCGCTATATGCTCAAAAGATCGAGGAAGAAGAAACTGTGGAAGAAGAAAGTTTAAAGAATCGTGAACAATTTCAGATTCATCAATGATTCACGAAGAAGAGCTGTAGGAGGCAAGAACATTTGAAGAATTCAAAGAAATTCGTTCAAATTAGTGAAAGATTGTTGAAGAAGGAAAAATCATTTAAAGAGTTTCGGTAATTCTCTCAGATTTGTCAAAGATTGTTGCAGAGAACAAAATGCTTTAAAGAATTCATGTAATTCTTTCAAATCTGTGAAAGATTCATGAATTTTCTTCCGTAGGAGAGAATCTTTGCAAGAATAGCAAAGAACTCATGAAATCAGCCAAGAACGAGCAATCGCAGACGTAAGATCCATCTTGCGATCAAATCTGAGGTGAAAATTCAGTTCAGAAGGGACGAGGAGAGTGCAGAAAAGGTGAAAGAATCATAGTCGTTAGATCTTTCACAGAGGACCCATAGTCGTCGGATCTGTGAGAAAGTGCACAAGGTTTATTCCTCTAGAGCACACAGGAGAAATGTCGACTTGCGAAGTCACGAAATCCTGAAATCATCTGGACTATCCATCAAAGAGGACATGTGGCGAGATCTCAGCATTTCACTGACTTGCAGGGTGTAAAGGTCAGAAGACTGCCATGAGAATTGGCGAATCACTAAATCCCGATTCATTCTAGGCCGTTGGATCGAGAAAGATCGTGAGTCGTTGATCTGACTCTATCGCAAAATCGGGAATTGAGAGTTGGACGAACAAAGGAGATTGCACTGCAAACCCTGATACGCGAAATCCCAAAATCATCTGGACCATCCATAAAAAAGGACATGTGGCAGCAGATCTAAGCGCCATCAAAATTTCGGCATTTCGAAGTTCAGGATATTGGAGGTCTTGTTGATGAAGGTCGAGACACTCCACAGTGAAAGTCCTGAAATCCTAAAAAGATCACAACCATCCATTCATTGGGACATGTGGTGGAGATTGAGGAAACCTTCGGTATTTCGGCTACCGGGGTTTCAAGTTGATAGAGGATTTGTGTCACCAGGGGTCACAAGTCGTGAAATCATGAAACGCAGGAGGGCCGTCCATCTTGAGGAGACGCGTGGCAGCAATCCAGGATTTCGGGAGATTTTTCGAAAGGAGAAGGACTCTTTGCCATTTCGGCATTCCGCGTATCGGTATTTTGGGGGTCAAGAGAACAGGAGATTGGGCGCTTGAGTCACGAAACCCTGAAACAAGACTGTGGTCTTATGAGTATTGGTCACATGGACCAAGGCATAGCTCAAGGGGCTAATGCGATAAAGGTCATTTTGGCATTTGCACCATCCAAGAGACAAGAGGTCGGGCACTTTGTGTCATAAAACCCTGAAATAGGACTGTGGTCATATGGGAAGCGGTCACATGGACCAGAGGTATAGCCTTGGGGCTAATTTCTATTAAATCCATTTCAGAAAATAAACATTTCGGAGATCAGAAGGACGAAGGGTCAAGGACTCTTGACATCGGGAAATAGGAAGTCCCGAAAAAAGAAATCTTGAAAAGGCATTTGAATAAGCACCGGGATATTTCAGATTTCGGCAAATTGAGGGACAGAGAAATTAGCAGACCTGGTTTAGGTGCAAGAAACAGGTAAACACAATTTTTTTCCAAATTTGTTTTCTGTTTTATTCAAATTCTTTTAATATGGCAATGTCTAGCAATTTAGGAGCAACTCAATGTCTGATTCTTCTTGGAAAGAACAAGAGTGTTGGGATCTAGTGGATCTTGGATATGTGGAACCAGATCCAGCAGAACTTGCTGCCATGACAAACCAACAGAGAATTTCTCAAGCAACTCAGAGGAACAAAGAAAATAAAGCTAAATTCTGGATTCAAAATTCTATGGATGATTCGATTTTCTCAAAAATCACAGGTGCTGGTACTTCAAAACAGGCCCGGGACATCCTTAAATCAGCTTACCAAGGAAATGACAGGGTCAAAATAGTCAAACTGCAGACCTTGAGGGCATAATTCAAGACTTTAAGAATGACAGAGTCTAAAAATGTGGATCAGTTTATGACCAGAGTCATGGGAATCGTGAATTAGATCAGATTGATTGGTGAAGCCATCACTGATCAATGCATAGTTGAGAAAGTCCTCATAAGTTTACCAAAGAAATTTGAAATGGTCGCTACAACAATCCTTGAATCCAAGGATCTATCACGTTTTTCAACAGATGAACTGAATGGTTCCCTGGTGACACATGAGAATAGACTGCATGTCACAGATGAGTCAATCGCTAATGCCTTCAAAACTCAATTCTCCTTTAGCAGAGGGAGAGGCAGAGGAAGAGGCAGAGGTCACCAAGGATGAGGGAGTACTACAAGTGACCAACACTCGAATGGAGGTAACAGTCAACAAAGCCAGCATCAAAATTTTCAAGTTCATAGACAACAACACCAGAATCAGAATTTTCAGCCTCAAAGAGGCAGAGGGAGAAGATCAAATGACAAATCAAGCATACAATGCTATTACTACAAAAAATATGGGCACTATGAATGTAAATGCCAGAAGAAGCAGGAAGATCATCTCTCAGGCAGAGCACATGTGTCAAATCATATGGGAGAAACCTCTAAAGGTATGTTTCTCTCATGACACAAGACTGAAGAACAACCTACAGATCTCTGGTTGTTGGACAGTGGATGCAACAATCACATGACAGGTAACAAAGATTTACTTTCATGCATTGATTCTTCAATCTCTTCTGATATTACACCTGGAAATGATTCCTTAGTCAAAGTTCAAGGAAAAGGAACTGTACCTATTCTTACTAAACAAAATGAAAAGAAAGACATAAACAATGTCTATCATGTTCCATATCTGAAACATAATATGCTAAGTGTAGGAAAGCTCATTGAACATGGCTATAAGGTATTCTTTGAGGGAGCATCTTGCAAGATATATGACAAAAACCCAAGTAGAAAATTGATTTCTGAAATCCACATGACTCGGAATAGGATTTTTCCCCTTAAACTCAGAACTGCCAATCTGATTCAACCATATGCACAAAATGCATCCACCCTAAATGAAGCAATGGTTTGGCATAGAAGATTTGGACATCTACCCTTTAAGAGTCTAAGTCTTCTTCAGAAGCACTCCATGGTCAAAGGTCTTCCCATCTTCAAAGAACAAAATCCCCCATGTGAGTCTTGCATACTTGGAAAACATAAGAGAACTAGTTTTCCACAGTCATCCAATCAAGCCAAACAACATCTCAAACTAGTTCACACTGACCTATGTGGACCAATGAAAACAGAGTCCATAGGTGGTAGCTTTTATTTTCTAACATTTATTGATGATTTCAGCAGAAAAATCTGGATCTATTTTCTCAAACACAAGTCTGAAACTTTTGCAAAATTCAAAGAATTCAAGGCAGAAGCTGAAAAACAGAGTGGCAAATATATAAAAGCACTCAGGTTTGATGGAGGAGGAGAATACAACTCCAATGAATTTGCAAATTTCTGCAAATCACAAGGCATTATCACGCAAACAACAACCAGGTATACTCCACAATAGAATGGAGTGGCTGAAAGGAAAAATCAGACAATAATGAATATGGCAAGAACACTTCTCAAAGAGAAAAGTTTGTCAAATATTTTTTGGGCTGAAGCAGTAGCATGCTCATTTTATCTCTTGAATAGATCTCCAACCACAAGTCTAAATATGAAAGTCCCTCAAGAAGCATGGAGTGGGACAAAGCTAAATGTTGCACATCTAAGGACATTCAGATGCATAGCATACGCTCACATACCTTCCGAATTAAGGAAGAAACTGGATGATAGAAGTGAGAAATGTATCTTTACAGGATATAGTGAAACATCTAAAGATTACAAGATTTACAATCCAATCTCCAAGAAACTAATTCTCAGCAGAGATGTAAAATTTCTGGAAAATCAATTCTGGAATGAATAAAAAAATCAACAACTGGACAGTCAAAATCCATTGCTGCCAAGTTTTGAAAATGCAGAAAATTCAGAACAGTCAATACCTCAACCTGCTTGACCAAGATTGCAGGTACAAAGACAATCTGAAAATTCTCAGGATAACTCAAATTCAAGCAGAGACTCATCCTCTGAAATTCAAATTCAGAGAACTTGAAGTTTGAGAGAAATCCATCAGCAGTTGGATGACTTTGAACAACACAACCTTTTTGATTTAATGTCATGTCAACCTACATCTTTTAAGGAAGTTGCTAAGGAGCCACATTGGGTTCAAGCCATGAACCAAGAAATTGACTCCATTGAGAAGAACAAGACATGGGATCTTGTTGATTTGCCAAGTCACAAGAAAAGTATTATTGTCAAGTGGGTTTACAAAACTAAACTTAATGAAAAAGGGTAGATCGAAAAACACAAGTCAAGACTTGTTACCAAAGAATTCTCACAACAACCTAGTACTGACTATGGTGAAACTTTCGCTCCAGTAGCAAGGTTAGACACTGTCAAAACTCTATTGGCCATAGCATCCCAACATAAATGGCAAGTATACCAGATGGATGTCAAGTAATCCTTCCTAAATCGTTTCTTAGAAGAAGAAGTTTATGTCGATCAACCACCTGGATTTGAAGTCCAAGAGCAGCCAACCAAAGTATATCGACTGAAGAAAGCCTTGTATGGCTTAAAGAAAGCTCCAAGAGCTTGGTACAATAGAATTGACACTTATTTGATCAAAAGTGGTTTCAGCAGAAGTCAAACTGAGCCAACTCTCTACACATAAACTGATCAACACGGTAAAATTTTGATTGTATGTTTATATGTTGACGACATGATATATACTGGAAATATTGAGTTAACAAATTTTAAACATGCCATGCAATCTGAGTTTGAGATGACAGATCTTGGCATCATGAAATATTTTTTTGGGATTCAGGTTGATCAATCAACCAATGGAATTTGTTTCTGTCAGAAAAAGTATGTAGCAAACATCATCAAAAGATTTTGCATGGAAGAATGCAATCCAGCAGAAACCCCTATACCTCTAGGCACAAAATTGAGCAAGAAAGATGAAGGCCCTATAGTGGACCCTACCCTGTACAAAAGTTTAGTAGGCAGTTTGTTGTATCTTACAACAACTAGGCCTGATATTATGTATGTAGCCAGCCTTGTTTCCAGATTCATGGAATCCCGCAAAGATTCTCACTAGAAAATGGCGAAACAGATTCTGAGATATATTGCAGGAACTCTTAATTTTGGCTTACGGTACACTAAATCTGATAGTAATCAACTTTCTAGTTACACAAAAAGTGATTTTTCAGGAAGCCTAGATGACAGGAAAAGCACCTCAGGACATGTTTTTCACCTGGGTACAAACCTGATCTCATGGGCATCAAAGAAACAACCAATTGTATCAATATCTTCTGCAAAGGCAGAGTATGTCGTTGCTACCTCAGCTTCTTGTCAAGTTGTGTGGCTGAGAAGAATATTGAAAGATATGTCACATACAAAAAAGGATCCAACTCCTATTTTCTATGACAATACCTTAGCAATTTCTCTATCCAAAAATCACGTGTTTCACAAGAAAAGCAAACACATTGACACTCGCTTTCACTTCATCTGCGAGCTAGTCAATAATGGTGATATTGCACTTCAATTCTGTGGTTCTCGAGATCAGCTTGCAGATATCTTCACAAAGCCACTGAGAAAATATGTTTTTGATTTTTAGAGACAACACTTGGGCATAATCAATGCTGATGTTTGTAACTGTTGAGTTTAAGAGGGAGTGTTAAATATAATGTAACCTCAACAGGCTCACTATACACTGCCAGCTATCCTGGCTAGCTGTACTTTCTTTACTTGATTTGCTTGAGCCTATTTAGCTCGGCTATTTTCCTTTTGCACATTACTTCTTCATTAACTCTTCTCATTGTACTTTCTCCTTACATTCTCAATATACTGAATACTATTTCTTCTCTATTCTTTCTCTCTGCATTTCTTGCTTCACAATTTATCATACCCTATATCTATAAATGGACACGTGGTTGCATGGAATAGATCTCATTTCAAACCTCGCATCCTCTAGGTGTTGCTTGATTCAGGATTTTTTGTGGTTTCTCCATGGCGTGAAACAACCGTAATTGCTTGTGAGTGCGACTGATCTAGGTGGAATAGGAAGTGGACAACTTAAGGAATTTTATGCAGTCCATGCAATCACACCCGAGTAGTCTCTCAGCTCAGGTCTTGTCAGATATGGATATCTAAAGCACACCGTTCAATATAGACAATCTCTTCACCAACTTCAAGATGAGTGCAATGCTGTTAGGTTGTAGCTAGAACATGTTAAGATGTGGCTCATTCAATCTAGAATCCCTTCGTCTAAGTCTATGAGTTTTGAAGTGGCCCTTCCTGAGGTTAACACCATTCAACTTCTGGACTTGGACTCTCTGACACTGGTACCAACAATAGATAAGTTGGGTATGAAGGACATTTTTACCACTGATGGCTGAGAAATTCAATGTCATTATTGGTTCTTTTTAGGGGTATATGTTAAAGTATTCACTAGTAAGTTCCACGAATGTTTCTTTTCACATTGGTATGTAGTTTAGGCATTCTATGTGAATCAGAACAAATTGTTGTTATTGGGTCCTAAACGCCAAAATTTTATGAATTTTGAAATTATTTTTACATATTTTGCATCTCCAGTTGCATCCTTTCCTTAATAGAAATTTTGTAGTTTCGGTCCAAAAAATAAATAAAAAAGAACTAATGTTTGGATTAGGGATGAGGGACCTAAATGTGGCCTGAGGGTGGAAGAAATAATTGAGAATAGATCTAAGGTAATGATGATAAGGGAATTTGTAGGGTGTGTGTTTGGGGAAAAACAAACAGAGAAAGAGGCATTTGTGATAACAAGCCTTTTGATATTTAGTAGGGTGGGGTAGATGAATGGTAGTAGAGGTAAGTTGGAAGGATTTCTTATATTGAAGGAGCTAGTAAGTATTCCTACAAGCATTGTACATGGAATTATATTTTTATTGTTAGGGAATTCCTAGGATTAAATTGGTCTAGTCAAGGGGAGAGACATCAAACTCTAATCTATCCCAAAAGTGTCAAATCAAGAAAGAGACTACATAGACTTTGTTAATATGAATATTGTTGGAAGATTGGTTGTTGTCATTGATGTCAACCCTAGTCATGGGTTTTGGACTGCAAGATTGATAAAGTTATTTGGACATGAAGGACAATGCACATGCATATACAACACCCATGAATGGATAGTATACATCATGTTGTTTCCGATGGAATGTGGCACGTCACGTGGATCCTCATGGTTGAGGATAAATGAATTTTTGAAGATGACAAAGTGAATTGAAGAAGGAAGTACATGTAGGCCCTGAAGATAATTAAAGAAAAGAATTACAAAATGAGAAAGTGTCAGGTCAACCCTAATTTTAAAATGAAGTGACATAAATGGTATAAATAAACATCATTATACATTTATTTTTATACAAGTCGAATTTTAGAGGAAATAAGAAGAAAAGAAGGATGGATTTCAAGGGATGATGAAGTCTTTTGGTGATGTGTTCTAAGGTATGTTATTTTTCAGGTCATCTTACCATTTTTTCTATAAAAATTTTTCTAGAACGATTATGATGGTGAAATCTCTATGGTATTGAGAAGACATATCAAGGTACCTCTGGTAAAAATTTCAGCTCTTGATTCACTATAATTATTGAGATACACTCTGTGGAAGATAGGGTTTGTGACCAGTCCTGAAGCTAGTCAATAAATAGGTGTTCTGGGTAAAACAGTCATAACTTCTTCATCAAGAATCCAAATTACGTGGGACAAATTTCATTGGAAAGAGTACAGACTGTGGTTACTTTTCTGTGAGCTTCAGAA
>JASDQU010336954.1:0-12593 GCA_032191745.1 Picea mariana | reverse complement strand
ACTAGGCATTCAACCTCAGAAGTCCCGAAATAGTGAAAGAACCTGAGCCGTCCGTTGGGGAGAGGACACATGTTGTGAAATCACCCATATCGGGGATTCAAACATTGGGAGTCATAGAGGGAAGTCTTTTGACTTTGCGGGTGGTGAAGTCAGGAGAGAATCGTAGCCGTCCATCTGAGGAGGACAGACAACACATTGTCGTGTACACAGACCCTGTAGGAACCACAGAGGTCGAGGAAATCTTTCACGGTTTCAGAGAAGAAAAGCTCGGGAGGGAGAAGCTGTATGGACGGTGGAGAAACTTCGAGATAGAAGTGGCGAACAACCGATAGCCGTTGGATCTTGCAGAGTTGCAAGGTGGTTAGGGTCAGTGCAGTCCCAAAGAGGTCTGAGTTCGGGATCTCACATCTTGGGGTTTCGTAAGAAGAGAGCGCAAGAGTTGGGTGCTCCAACTCACGAAGTCGAATAGTGCGAAGTGGCAAGGAGAAAAATATGAACCATTGGATCCAAGAACTGGAGGACCATTGGATCAGAACTCCATGGAGATATCGTATATTGGGAGTTCGGGGGTTCGGAGGTTGGAAGGGGTTACTTTCGACCATAGAAGTTGCAAGTGCCAAGAGCCAAGGCTCGTGAGAACACGTGGCACATCCATCAGATGGGGCCCGCGTGATTGACAAGTGGGCACGCGTCGCCCGGAAAGGTGTCAACACTCTGTTGACTTCTCACATCTCAGAGATTCACAAGATAGGAGCACGAAGGCTCAACGCTCCAACTCGCGAGGTTGTGAGTTGCAAGAAGTGTGAAGAGGAAGTCAACCATTGTTGACTTTTGCATCTCGGGATTTCGGAGAAGAAGAGCACGAAGGCTCAACGCTCCAACTCACGAGGTTGCGAGTTGCGAGAAGTGTGAAGAGGAAGTCAACCATTGCTGACTTTCGTGTCTCGAGATTTCAGAGAAGAAGAGCACAAGAGCTCGACGCTTCAACCTGCGAGGTTGCGAGTAGCAAAAGTTTCAAAGGGAATTCATGCATCGCATTTCCCCAAATCGCGAAAAGTCGATAAGCGCTTGGATGGTTTAAGCGCATAGACACGGGACAGGGTCATGTGGAAAAGACCCCAAGGGGGAAACCTGCCACTCGCTAGCCCTATCGGGGTTCGACGCTTCGCTGTGTCGGGGTTTGTAGAGTCAAAAGACTTGACACTCTGGTAGTGTTGAGTCGCGAAGAGCGAAAGAATGCCATACTTGTTCGACTTGTGGTCGCAACCCATGATCACATGGAGGTGGACAAGGAACAAACTAGCCTATGCTAAGACCCCCGTAGGTATTTCGGAGATTCTGATCCTCGAGAATTCGACGAAAATTTTTGTTTTCCTTAGTGGGTATGTGACAAATGGGTTAAGTGACCTAGAAGGTGCTTCTAAGGATGATATTTGGAGAGTATAAATAAGAGGCAAGGCTCTCTCATTTTACATCACATTTGAGCATATTGAATATCTATAGGTGACTGAGGTAACCAAAGGATATCTAAGCTGAATTTCAGAGGGAAGGTGAAGAAAAGAAGGCCGAAATTCAAGGGAGGATAAATTCATTTGATGATGCTTTCTAAGGTATGTTATTTACAGGTCATCTCACCATTTTCACAATAAATTTTTTCCTAGAATGATTCATATGGTGAAATTGATAGGTCATTGAGGAAACATATCCAAGTATCTGTGGTAAAAAATTCAAATTGTGGGTCATTGTATTTTTGGAGTTACACTCCGTGGAAGATAAGGTTTGTGGCTAGTCCTGAAACTAGTCTAAAACGGGTATTTCATGTAAAAATGTCATAACTTCTTGATAACATATCCAAATTTAGTAAGACCAAATGTGTTGGTTAGAGTACAATCTGTAGTATTCTATGTAAAAATTTTAGATCGATTCAACAAATATTCTATGAGGGGCATGCTCTACAAGTTCTCTCTCTAGAATAAGCCTGAATTCAACAAGGTATGTTATTTTTTCTATAACTCCTTTTCTGAGAGGTTCCAAGTAGTGACACCTGGAGGAATTGCATAAAACACACTGAAGAACATTGTGTACCATTTTTAGATATTTATTCATTACAGGTACATAGTTATGATTATTTCAAGTTAGGTTTGTTGACTAATCCAAAACTAGTCATGTGAGACTAAAGAAAAGTTTGATGAAAATGCTAGTCTCTTGTTGTTAAAGTTAAGGAAGGTTTGTAGGTATGTGACCATATACACTAGGTCTATTACAGAGTTACAAATCAGATTTGGATGATGAAATTGATGAGGGAATTTGGTTGAGGTACCTGTCGAGTACATGGTTGAGACAAGTAGTTGATGAGTTGGCACATACATGAGGTGTATAGTTGATGATGTTGGTACATCTTGATGAGTCATAGTTGATGAGTAGTTGATACATGATTGGTGCATACTTGGTACATGGTTGGAGGCACTTGTTAGTAGTGTTGTTGACACATGGTTTATGGATGATGTAGCATACTTGTATTATTAGAAGCACATATTGATCTTGGTGATGATTATGAGTTGTTGTGTTATGCTTGATTGATGCACATCTTTGAGAGTTGTCTTGGTGATGATCTTGGTGAGTAGATCTGATTTGGTTGATAATATTAATGAGACAGGTTGTTGTGATAGGTTGTTTGGACAGGTTGTTGTGACATGTTATTTGTACAGGTTTTGTGCGTGGTTGATGCACTTGTTCATGGTACAGGTTGCGGTATAGGTTGGTGCATGGTTGATGCACTTGTTGGTACAGGTTGATTACAGGTTGTTTGGTACAGGTTGGTCCATGGTTGATATACTTGTTTATTGGATAGGTTGATTATAGGTTGATGCATGGTTCAGGTTATTGGTACAGGTTATTTGGTGCAAGTTGATTGATACAGGTTTACAACAGTATATCTCACAGTGATAGTGTGACAGTGGTTCCATTATTCTATGTATACGTCAGGGTGGTTGGATGGGACAAGGACAGGTGGTTGTATCCACCTTCTGGTTGTAGTTGGAGAACATAGGGGGTTGTATCCTCCTTCTAGTTGTAGCCAGAGAATTGGAGTTGGACCTTCCCTCAGGTTGTAGCTCGAGAAACTAGGGGATTGGAGCCTCCTTCCAGTTGCATATGGAAAACAAAGGAAGTTGGTGTTTCTAGTGAATGTAAATCTTCAAGACATATAAGAAAAATCATTATGTGCTTTTCTCCCGCTTTTTATTTCCACGTAAAACACTGGTGTACTGTGTATGTGTATGATTTTTCATTTGTTCATTGCTTATTTACTCTACATTTATTGGATGATAATCATAGATTGATATAACACTTGGATTATATGGTTAAAAATGATTAAATTGCTCTATTACTGATTCACCCTCCCTCTCAGTAATTCAACACCTTCATGACTTGGTAATGTTTTAAATCCATATTAAAATCAGCAAACCCAAAAACCAACAATCAGACTTTGTTTGAAACTTCAATCACTTATTCCAAACAAATTTTGTATCAAACATGTAGCACACAATTTTCCCTCATTACTTTTCTTATTATGACTTTTAGAAGTCATCAAAAGACCATCAACAAAATCTTAAATATGAATCTAATATGTCTTATGAACTAGCACAACCATAATTAAGTGGCTTATTAACGCCGAAAGGTAGAAACACAGCCATCAGAAATGAAACTAAATGCCTCCAGCACAGAAATGAAATGACAGTATAGAAACGTGGCTACAATTGTGTGTGAATATCTTAATATTTTTTAATCAGGTAGATGTGGAAATAAATTAGTGAACACAGTAATTTTTAAATACGATTAGGTAAATGTTAAAAAGTAAACATATAAACGAATGTCTTTATAACAACTCGAAAGTTAATGGATGAAATCAGAGCCATTCATTTATTGTGACGACTATGAATATTCTAGGCATATTTAATCTCGTCCATAGAAAACGTATTAAGAACTAAAAGCCTATTAAATGTGCCCATTGTCAATAGGTGTACGCCTTTCGGCGTAACAATTGGTTCTTATGTTGAAAACCACTTAAAAACCAATATATATAATGACCAGGTAAAACACAATACTTTTTTTAACCATGTCTCTGAATCAAACTTGTATAACATGTGCTTTAATCCTTATGCAAAGGTTTTATAATTTTTGTACAATATTTCGAATTTGGTTCATAGAAATTTCCAAATAAATGACCCAAGAAATTCATCACAATTACTAAGATTCGAAGTTGGGAAATCATATCATCCATACAACCCTGGTGACATGTAACCATCGACAATCATGGAGCTATAGTCTCAGGTCTCTAGGGAACATCATAATAATATCAACGCTAGACATAATAAATATGTAACCTCATACTCAATTTTTTATGTACGAGAGCAACAAGGAATTGGGTCTAACAAGTCCACATATATATAAAGCTTGATGTAGCTCGAGTTTGGTTTTTGAAAAACCATGTACAAGACTTTCGATATAGGTTTAGTTAACACAATAATTAATACCATCCAACATTCATACGTTGGGTTGGAACCAAAGATAGGGTTTACCCCAAAAAATAACGTTCAAGTTTTCTTGTAATGCCACTGATCCGAATTTATCAGGAGAACGAAATGAAAACACAAATTTATAATATTAACACAGAGAAACAGTGAATAACAATAGAGATACGCTAAAACTAGACTTCTATTAAATAAGAAATATGTTGAAACTGTAAAATGCAAACTGAAACAAGCTTGCTAGAATGGTGACAACTTATCTCTGAGAAGAGATGTGACGGCTACGCTCATTCATAAGAAGATAAGTACAATGAGCCTCTGAAGGAATTTTTACAATAAACATGAATGTCAAAAACCTAGACATCTGAAAACATAACCCTAGGAGATAAAGCACCAAAAGTCAGGTGGGCCCCGTTGGGGTAAGTTAGTACATCAACTTCCCGGGGTCGTAACTTTTGCACATGATCTTCGTTTTAAGCGCACGATAGCCCGTTGGAAAGGTATTGATGAGGATATTCATTTAGGGGGGTCAATTAAAGAATTTGGCTATCATTGAGGTTATTGATCACAAAAAAGCGTCATTTAGGCCCTCAAATGGCCCCAAAAGTTTAGGAATCGAAAAATTGCTAAAAATAATAAGTTTCCAAGAAACTATTTTGAGCCAGTTGGAAAAGGTAGGTGGCCACTGAGATCCTCCTGGATCAATCCTCCCACATTAGGAAGCAATGGTCTCCATTGCATTGAGTTCCCCCATCAGATGAGGAAATTTCTACTGAATTTGGCCCCGTGTGAGCCACTTGCCTTGGTGCAGGAGTTGTCCTACTTTGACAACCTGATAAAGTTGGATCCTCTGCTGGCGAGTGCCCTTGACTTGTGTGTCCATGATATAATCAGTAGATTCATGTTCCATGCAATCAGGCTTGAGCTATGTTGGTTTCAATTGTTCTATTATCTTCGAGGTGTCCAATAATGGTGGAAAATAACGCTGAAGGAGGTCCACATTGAACATTGGGTGCAAGCCAAGGAAGGGTAAGGTTGAACTCAAAATCATTGTTACCAACAACCTTGGTGATGGTGTAGGGTCCATAATGGATTGGACGAAGCTTTCGATGAGGCCCTATAAGGTGTTCTTCTTGCAAGTGCAACCAAACTTTATCTCCCACCTGAAATTGGTGTGGCACCTAGTGTTGATCATGGTGTTGCTTGTACTTGGAATTGGAATTCTATGAAATATCATGAACCTGTTGGTGGATTTGTTGGATCCAATAAATGAACCGGGTGGCTTTGTCAGATCCAATTGGAGCATGCGACATGTCTTCCTGGGTGGCCGCAAGGGGTAGTGTAACATCTATGGGACCCAATGGTTGAAATCCCAACCCCACCTGAAATGGGTTGTGGTCGGTTGAGCTATGTATGGCTCTATTGTAGCTATGTTGAACATAGGGAAGACTCTCATCCCATGTGCATTGGTTTTTGGAATTGTACATGTGCAGGATGTGCACGATCATCCGGTTGACAACATCAGTTTGGCCATCTGTCTGAAGGTGGAAGGTAGTGGATTTGGTGAGCTTGGTGTCCAGCAATGACAAGAGGCTCGAACAAAATGTGCTAAGGAACCAAATGTTTTGATCCGAGATAATGGTTTATGGAATCCCAAAATGTACCCACACTCGTTCAAAGAAGATCTTGGCAGTGGCCTCTGCTGTGATGCTCTTCTTGCAGGCGGCCAGAATTGTCATCTTGGAAAAGTGATCAACAACCAAAAAAACAAAGTCATTTCCCTGCTTGGTGGACGAAAGGCCCGACATGTATTCCATTGATATGGCCGGTTCCTAAGGCCTGTCAGGAGTAGGCAGAGGGGTGTACATGCCTTGCTTCTTAGTGGTCAATTTGGAAATAGCGCAATTAGTGCAGGACTTGATATACTTGCTGACATCCTGTCGAATTTTTAGCCAGTTAAAATGTTTCTGTAGCACTGCCACTGTCTTTTCGACGTCAAAATGTCTTGCCACCCGATTGTAATAGGATTCCCAAATCAGCTTCGCCCTCTCACTTGATGGAACATAGAGATGGCCCAGATGGCACAACAACCTATCCTGAATATGGAAATTAGTGACAGTTGTGTTGGCGCCCAATACCTGGTAGGTTGTGGCAAAGTCGATATCTGTCTCATATAGGTGGGGCCATATGGAGTTCTCATGGAAAAAAGAGTCTAGTATCGTGGTGAGTGCCACAACTGGAGGTCGGATGAGGAAATCAATGACCTGATTGGTACTACATGTCTTATACTTGATGTTGAGGTGGAACTGCTGCAAGTATGTGGACCACTTCTGATGGCGATCATTCTGCAATTTTCTTTGTGTATGCATAAACTACAATAGCTTATGATTAGTGTGGATGATTGTCTCTTTCCCAAGAATGTAATGCTTCCACTGGCGACATCCTTGCACAATGGTGTAAATTTATTTGTCGTAAGTAGCGTACTTACAGACAACATCTGATAATTTCTCACTATTATAGGCAATGTGGTGGTCGTGCTGAGTGAGGATTGCACCCACATCATAGTCTGAAGCATCTGTCTCGATTTCAAAAGGTTTTTGCAGGTCAGGTAATGAAAGCACTGGGGCTGAGAACAAGTGTTGCTTCAGATCATCGAACACTTTTTGTTGGGACAGGCCCCACACAAATTTTTCCGAACCATCACCCCTGGTTACTTGGCTAAGGGCCCATGCAATATGGGAGAATCCCAATACAAACCTGTGATAGAAATTAACAAGACCTAGGAAGCTCTGAAGCTTAGTGAGCATGGTTGGGGCTGGACAGACATGGATGACTTGAATCTTGGTCAGATACACATCCACACCATGCACATCAACAATGTAGCCTAGGTAGTGGACTTTGTTCATGCCGAAGGAGCATTTTTTTGAGTTAGCATATAAATTGTGTTGTCGCAGAGTGTGCAGAACCTGTTGAATGTGTTGCAAGTGCTATGCCCAAGTCTTGTTGTATATGAGAATGTCATCTAGATACACCACTATAAAATAATTAGCGAAAGGTTGTTATAGCAAGATTTGCCTCACCCTATGCAAACTTGCTCAGAGGGCCTTTTTCCATTTCCCTGTGCAGACTTGAAATCCATTTTTGTAGTTCCCAGAGCTAAAAATTGTATTTTTCCACATATATGTGCCCTAACAACTATACATCATGCGTATACACAGATTGCACCATTACAACCCGCGTACACTAGGTTTTGTGCCCAAAATTAAAAAATGGTGTCGGGTTTCCATGTCATGTCACGAGATCCATGATCCTTGACCTTCCATATACTGGAAACATTCTGACTCAACCCTTTAGTTCCATTTGAAGGCTATAAATGGGCCATATCCAAGCTATGGAAAAGAGGAGAACAATTCAACTTTGAGAGCAAAGTTACTCTAGAGAAATTATTCACTTCATATTGAGTCTGCATCCCTGTGTCCTTTTAAGTCTGAACACATTGTTCAGCCCCCAAGATCTTCCGTATTTGATGGAGAACCTCATCGTCTCTCTTATATGAGATTGCCTTTGGTGGAGGATTGAAGTGGTGGAGGCCCAGCTGGAAGGGACTTAGTTTCTCAGTTCCAAATGTGCCGACATAGAAATTTCTCATTCATACACTTCTGTTGATTATATTTTAATAGAAATACTATTTTCTCGTGCAATTAATGTCTTGCAAATATTTGAATTTTTATTCCATGGGCGTATTTGTTATGAATATTGATGGATTATGCTATTGAATGTGCTAACTTTATATATTATCACCATATGCTTGTGTATATTGGTTTACCCCATGCCATAGAGTGATTTTCCTCGTAATAGAATTGGCGACCATACTAGGGAATGAATCTTCTTTTCGGGGTTTGGAGTGTTTTTCTCCTTTGATTGCTCTCGTTTATATTGAGTTTCTTTTCATCCGATTGCTTGATATCCTCTGTTCATTTTGAGTCTGAATTTCTTGGCCTTATCCTTAACTTGATAGTGTTTCAATACATATATGTGGTGTATTTTCCTAATAGTTGCGTACATACGCGAGCTATCATTCTGTAGGAAGCGTAGATACACGATTTTCTTATGACCAATCGCATACATCATCCTTGTTTGCTTGATTGTTGAGTTTGATGTTTTTTGGGTAAGTTTTGATGCTTGCTGAGTCTTCTTAGGTCTCTATCATGAGTGTTAAGTGCCCACAGAGTGATAGGAAACCTTTCTTTGGTTGAATTTTTGGGCGGTTTTTCTTTCTCATTATCTTTTTCATTGGTTGTCCTTGTATCTTGGG
This sequence comes from Picea mariana, assembly GCA_032191745.1. Taxonomy (NCBI): domain Eukaryota; kingdom Viridiplantae; phylum Streptophyta; class Pinopsida; order Pinales; family Pinaceae; genus Picea; species Picea mariana. The sequence continues at coordinate 3,749 of JASDQU010336954.1, read as the reverse complement.
TTGGGTGTTTGCTTCTTGATATTCTACTTGGTTTGTCTCTGTTTACATACAGTAGAATCTTTATATCAAGTTGTTGTTCAATCCTTGCATTTTCATTCATTTATATTGAAAATACAAAAATAAATATACATTTTGCATCGTTGGCATTTGATTTTTTTGGGTTCTTATCGCTGATCTTAGTACATGTATGGAAAGATTGCAACTTGTTTGAAATTGCATAATTAAATTGAAATTTCCTTTTGAAAAGCTTATCATTTATTGGGAATTGAAGTTAGGACTTTGCATTTTATTCATATTCATTTATTTTAATTGTTGAGTCATAACATCATTAGTTTCACGACCACACCTTTTTTAGTAAGCAAGGCCACTAAAAGTAACATTGATAAATTTAAAATTGATTAGAAATGATTTTATTCTTTAGGGTGCACAAACTAACTTAGGATTTAGAGCCTTGGAATAGGATTTTGTGAGTAAAATTCTCCAAGTCTATTAAATTCAACATATGTGTCTGACTAAGGGAGTGGTGAAATCCATTGTATAATTGGTGACATCAGGAGGCTCCACTTACATCGGAGTTAAGCACGAGTTTGTGTGAAGTTGGTTGAGGGGATATCCCCCCGATACCTTCCTAGTGTCAGAGATATTACTAGGGATCTATTTGTATATGGTGGTCTTGCTAGTACCTTTACCTATGTGATAGGTGGTGCTTTCGAGACTTCGGGCTTTGCTACCCTACCCATACGGTAGACCCGAATTACGATTTTTCTTCTGCGCATCGGTTATATCGTGGTTACTTGCAAGGGTTATTCTATAGGTATCGTGGGTAAGATAAGGGTAAGAAAACACACAACCTTTATGAAGGATTACCTCTTCAGGGGGATCTGACCGACTGGTTGTTAAGCCCATGAGGGCCCTTATAACTAATTATGACACCTACGATCTTTTGCAGGGAATCTCAAGCCCCTATTGGGTGAGGCATACCTACTTTAGGGAGGGATGCCCCTTTCAACCACTTTATCTTGTTTGTGTGCATATTGGCCTTTTCTTTATTTTGGTGTGCTCTTTGATTATTAGTTGGCCTTAGTATTTGTTTTTATATCTCAAGTCTTGAGTCACCGTGGAGCTAGACCAGCTTCCCCACAGGTCTCGTCATTTGTTAATATTACTGCCGCATCTTGAGTCTTTGCCTTCTAAAAGGTGTAAAGTTATCAAACGTGGTACACACACCTCCACCTACCAGACTTGTGATCATACAAGGATGAGTACTGAATCGAGTCAGAAAGATACTAAGAGTTCTTCGACTCCCATTCCTACTATAGTTAATAGTGTTCCTTCGACACCTTCAACCACTGCGGTTGTAGTGCCGACAGTTCCCCTCATCACTCCTATCCATCCTGCAGTTTCTACTCAACCCATTGTGACGAACCCTTTTCGGTCTATTTTTGGTACACCTGGATACACTACGCAGTCCATCCCTATGGCCTCTAGCCCTTTTTCTTATGGTATGCCAAATTTCACATCACAATTTTCATCCTCCATCCCAATGTCTAACCTGAATACTAGTATTAGACTTGGGGGCATGGATCCTCCACATATTCCATTCTCATTTGGTGGTGCTCATATCCCTCAAATGAATCCTACGGTTGGAAGCCTACCTCCGTTTCACCCCAGGACTAATCCTGGTCTTAATGCTCTTGGATGGAGTGGTCAACCTGGCAGACAAGTTGTTGCTTATGTTTCATCCTCTACACCTACCTCCTCCATGCTGATTCTGACCAACATGTTTGGCATGACAAATCCACCTCTATCCTTTGGATTCACACATGGAGGAGGTTAGTTTCACACCTTGGGAAAACCCCAACCTAGAGTTACTCTGCTTGTGGGAAATATTCACAATCCTCATCATAACATTCCTACTGGAATGGTGCCCAACCAACCCCTTATGAATCAATTCGGAGGGGGTTTTTACAATCCTGGACAGGGCCATGGTGAATAACAAAACCTTGGATGGGTTGTGATTCCCCAACAACAATATTTCCCAGGAGATTGGGGCCAGATGACACAACCCCGTCTCCCTTTTCTGGGCACGCTCAATCTGCCAGACTTGTCTAGATTAATGAATGACCCTGTGCATCATGACCCTACATGGCCCCCTGTCCCCACCAAGCTTCCTTCGGATATTCCAAAATTCAAAGGAAATACTGGTGAGGATCTTGGTGATCATGTCACTACTTTTCATCTTTGGTGCTCTTCTAATTCCCTTAACGACGATTCTATTTGTTTAAGATAGTTTCAATGCACCCTCATGGGGGTTGCAACAAAATGGTACATAGAGATACCAGGGGGGATGTACGAAACTTTTGATCAGATGGTTTTAGTCTTCCTTAACCACTTCCAATTGTTGATTTGTTACGATGTCGGCATAGAGCTTTTGTCGGCCTTCTGCCAGGACAAATATAGTGGCCACCCATATCTCGGATCACATCCAAGAGTGGCGTAGATTGAAGAGGTTGATCAAGGCCTACATACCTCCAGAGTTCCTTTTGGAATGGTTCCTTAAGTCTCTACAACCTTATATTTGGAAGGATGTTTCGACATCCGGAGTTACATCTGAGGAAGAAGCGATTTTTAAAGCCCAACAGTTAGATCTTATATATGCTCAGTCTGGGATGTTATACAAACTTCTTCCAGATGCACCGAGGTCAAGCTATGACCCTAGACAAAAGCCCGAGCCTCATGTCGATGGTATTCTAGGCTCCGCAAATGTGAAATCTGCAAACTTGGTGACAAGCCAGTCGAAAGAGTTATCTCTAAACTAGTCTGTAGGAAGGAAAGCTTCGTCTATGTCCTCCACTCCCACTCAGTCGACAGATGTACATTCTGTGCTATCGTCGACCAACCTGAATGGTAACTAGTAACCAACAACCAGGAGGGAATAAAAAGAAAGGATGTGGTAACAATCGTAAGGGTGGGAGGAATAATAATAATAAACCCAAGGACAATGGTAATAATGAGAAGTCAAATAATAATGTTCGTGAGGTCAAGAAAGAAAGGTGAAAGGTGAAGTTTCCCTGCAAGATTTGTACAAACGATCACCTTACCCACTTGTGCCCCAAACTTGTGGAAGTTGCGAGGCTTTTATCTCTATCAACTGATGTGCTGACTAATCCTTTTCCACATAATCAACAAATTGCCTCGAGTTCCTCGAATTATGGAAATGCGGCGAGTGGAAGTCAAAACCCACCGACACAAGATGGTGACCGTCTATGCATCAATATGGTCAAGTCTTAGGTTAATGTAGCCACTCGATCTCACGATTACAGTTCTTCATAGACTATACCTGGTCTAGAGTCTCCCCCTCCTCAAGATATGCCTTTACAGATCGAAAAACCAGAGCCTCTACCTCGTATTTCGAAAGGATTACTCTAGCGCTCTACCCACAACCCTAATGATAGAGCTGCCCAAAATTACTCTATTGTTGAGGATCTGGGTCAAACCCCTTGCGCAATGTCGGATCCAGAGGTACTCCAGACGTGTCCTTCACAGAGGAATGCCTTGTTATCTGTGTTAGGATATCTAGACCATTGTGGCTCTAAGGTTATCAAGTTTGATGTCACGGATGTGAAGCCTCGCTTTCCTTACCATGTGGCATTACAAAACCACGTGGATTACTCAAAGTATACCATCAAATGTACTGTCATTGATGAAGGTGCCACAACATATTGGTTGTGGAGCCTGATTATCATCCT
>JASDQU010336952.1:0-12593 GCA_032191745.1 Picea mariana | reverse complement strand
AATACAGGACTTTTCTACACTAGCTCCTTCTCTTCCTGTGACCAAGGGTTGTGACCACAGCCTTATGCATAAGGCGCTTTCGCGATTTCGCATATCGCAAATTCACAATTCAAGTTGCTTTGTTTCTTTTGTCTCTCCATATTGCGATTCACGAAACTCCGACACGGAGTTGAACCAACGGTCCAGATCTGATCTCAATTCAATGGCTACGATTGAATCGCAATATCGCACATCGCGAAATCGAAAGTCTTGTTGCATTTGTTTCTTTTCCTTTTGAGATCGCGATTCGTGAAACTCTGACACAGCTATAATCAATGGTCTAGATTCATTCTCGATTCAATGGTTGCGATTGAATCGCGATATCGCATATCGCGAAATCAGGATTCTTTTCTTTTCTTTTTGAATTCGCGATTCGCGAACCTCTGATAAGGATTTGGATCAACGGTCCAGATATGATAGTGACTCAACGGCTGCAATTAAATCGCGAAATCGCATATCGCGATATCGGGAATCCTGATGTCAATAATTTTTGACATGTCCAACTCTCGATCCCCGAAATTCCGACACAGACTGGAATCAACGGTTCAGATCAAACCTTTGATCTGACAACTCATGTTACATCGCGATTTCGAGAAGTTAAGGAACCTTGTTCCTTTGACTCTCCAGTCAGTGAACTTATGATCTTTCCCCACGTGTCCTTTCTGATGATGGACGGTCCTCCTTCTTTCTGGATTTTGTGAGCCCCTTTTCTCCTTGCACTTTTAAATATCGTGCAGGTTTTCCTTGATCCAACGGTGGTTGGACCCTGCGCTCAGATCTGACGCCTGAGATCTATGCTCCTCTTTAGCACACTCTTCTTGTCTTTATTCAGATCTGACGGCCCTCATGCTATTGGGAATTTTGGATAGGATCCAACGGTCAGTGACGCTTCTCCTCCAAGCTTACACATCCTTCTTACTTGGAAGAATTTCGACTCTGCGCTAATTCCTCCTGAGCCTTCGTTGTTCCTGTTTGTCCATCGAAGCACACTCTGATCCTACCATCTTCACTGTTGTACTTGCCATCAATATTCCCCTATTTAGAAATCATTTCATGGATAGTGAAGCATACAGACTTGGAAAGCAGACACATAAACAACATAGAAGTTCGACTAGTGGGCTCTTTCTAACCTTCAATTGTTTCATCGTGCTACCATTTGGAATATGGAGATAAGATACTAGATGATGATTTGGTAGATAACTTCCCTCGCAATCCTAAAGATCTCTTAAAGTATTGGTATAAGCATGTCCAACATTTCAAGACCAAGACCTCAAATGAGTATCCTCTTGACACTCCCATGTTACCATACGGGTATGTTGTGGCCAAGTTGTGTAGGCTTTATAGGGAACCAGGTGCTCATAAGTTCAAAACATCATGGGTTCCCATAATCCATTATGTCACATTCTCAGGGTCTTCATTAAACTTGGCATACATTCTATCCTCGATGATGAAAGAAGCAATTGTTGATTCCCAACATATGACTCCTAGGAATTTCTCCAGTTCCCACGTGTCTTCTTACCTTCTAGACATTATGTGCGTGATTCACGCATATCTAGGGATGGGGTAGGCTTGGCAGTCAATTAATCCTCCAATTTATATTTAATACAAATTATTGTGGGAGCATAAGTACATATTTGATTACCATAAAATATGAAAAAAAATTCTAATGCCACTATACGAACTCCTTCACTGCACACTTACGCCATGTATGACCGATAAGGCTTTGGATATTGTGGGACGAGTAGGTGATTGGTAATTTCTAGAATACAACACATATAGCAGAGTTTATGGGACCATGAAGTCCCCTCGCATACTTCCTAAATTCATCCCAGACAGGCTAGTGTTGTAGGAAATCACCTACCAAACCATGATAGATGGAGTAGGCGCATGTCTATATAGGGATAAGAAGGCAATTTTTCCACTTGTGTTGCTCTAGGTAGGCTCGTATTTGTTCAAGGAGAGCAAAGAATACCAAGAAGAGGTGAACACCCTGACCTCTTTCCATTTTGGGGAGGAAATATTCCACATACATGACCCTTTAGGAGTCATCAGTCTACATTGCTACAACTGCAAATACATGTGGACTTACGAGTCAGAAACCTGAGAAGAGGGAAAAATACACCGCATGGATAGAACTCATCATGAAGTAATATTTAGGAGTTGGATCATCTCTCAACACAAGTCCAAATAGAAGATGAAAAGAAATCTAGAGAAGCACTAGAGAAAAGGAAAGAAGAAGAAATATGGTTGAAAGATGAATAGGAGGAGAAAAAAAAAGAGGAATATGTAACAACTAAACAACAAAAGAAATAAGAGAAATAAGAGAAAAAGAAGAGAAAGGAAGAGGAAAGAAATAGAATCTTCTAAAGAAGTAGCAGTAGAGGAATAAATAAAAGAAAGGAAGAAGAATTTGAATGCAAAAGACAAGAAGAGGCAGCAAAAGTTGAATCAGAAGTGAAGGAATCAACTGAAGCAGCAATAACAACAGAAGCAGAAGCACAACACAAGAAACAGGAAGAAGAAAGAGGCCCTGACATGGACCCTGTGGGGGTCATGAACATACATCCCTCTCACTGGAGGACATTTCCCACTGGGTGAGTTGGGATTAGGAGACTATACACCATCAAAGGCCCGAAAGGTGGCCAATTTGAATTGTTTAATGTTCTACAAGGACTCATGCAAAATTATTTTGTAAAAAACCAAGAAATTATTGTTGTCTTGGTTAGCCACTTTATTAGTAACAACTGAAGAGGAGGTAATAAATAATTTCAGTGGTGATCCTCTCTCGATTTCTTCATTCAGTTTCACTTTCACGCAAACATCAGAGTAAAACCTGAGAAACATGGCGCATGAGATAGAAGATAAGGGCGAAAGGATAAGTTCACTAGAGGAGGAAGTACGACGTTACAAAAGTGACCATGACAACATCAAGAAGTTCATGGAATGTGAAAAAGGAGTGAGGACAGAACTCCACAATCTGGAAAAAAAAATATGTATGCGGGTTTTTAGGCCTTCTAGGAGAAAGCGTTTCAGATCATGGCTTAGATCAACAAATCCCAAACCAAGAACATTGAATTCACTTCAATTAGGACTTGTTTTAATGAGATAAAGTGGTGGATAACAAAAAATCTCAATGCCCTGCTAGAGTTTCCACAAATGACAGAATGGGAAATAGATCCCAACTACACTACACTGGAAAACAACCAACAAGTCAGGGAGAATCCTGAAAGGGAGTTAATAATTCACTTTCTATCTACACCAAACTCCACAAAGAACTTTTCTTTGTGGCATTCAAAATTCATCTACCCCGAATTGAAAAATTGAACCAACTAAAGCCATATGAACAAGTATTCTAAGAGTTAGAACAAAATATGAGACAAGGGCATGTGAACACCAGAGTTTCAACAAAAGTGACGGTCGATTTAATGGATGACCATCTTGTAAAACCTAATAGATCCTAGAACATGATCCAAACCATCATGGTAAATCTAACCAAGCACATAAAGACCCTTTCACGGAACTCAGTGGCTCATGAGGTTTCCCTAGAGTCCTTGCAGTCCTTGTTTTACCATGGAATAATCTCTATCTTAGGACACCATGAAGTGTGGGAAGATTACGTAAGAGATAAACCTAAATAAATGGGGCATATAAAGAAATTTAAAATTATTCTCCCGTCCCCTCCCCCCCTTTTCTCTTTTCTTTCTATCATCATTTCTTCTTTTGTAACTAATGTAAAAAGAAACTGAAAAAGGGAAGATGAAGATATTGGTAATTATTTCTTATTGAATTCAAGAATTCAATTGGGTAGTTACTCAGACAAGTTATAAAAACCACAAGAGACCCGTTTTGTGGGGGCTCTTCAACTTTGTGATTTCGGGAGAACTATTTTTTCTTAGCATAATATTGAGAAACCCTGAGGGCCATTTTGACAAAGGGAAATACTTTACTTCTTTGTAGTTTGTTTACTTGAACTTATTCAAGTGAATTCTTTGTTGCTCCAAATCACTGTAAGGATTTCTTTGCATAGATAGATTTTTCTTTTTGTGAATGGAAATTTTTTGCATTCATTGTCTTTCTCTTTTACGAATTGTTCTGAGATGATGAGCAGGTTTAGATGTATGAATGCATAGTTAATACTTATTTGGTTATGCTTCCATATATGCATGTTATTAATATTTGCTTCTTTAATTATCTGTATGAAAGTTTCAATGTAGGTATTACTAATATTTGAGTCTATTCATTAACCCCCTTTAGTTGCTCCTAGCTAGGATAGTATAGAAAAGATTTATTTTTTGCAGTTAGTTTAGTTTGCATTTACATTCCCCTCTCATTAAACCATTAATTCACCCTCAATCTAGTAATGGAAACCAGGCTAGAATCTGGATGGATCTCCTAATCCAAATGGTGTGAAGTATAATTGGAACTTCATACCAAGGAGCAAACTTATTTGTTGAAGGGAATTTCACCCGCGTCAATATATTTTTGGTGCTATAAGGAGGGCCTGAGTTGTATGGATAGTGGTAACACACGATATTCACGTGGACAAACTACTAATTACATCCCCAGCGAAAATCAGTTTCATCCTTTCCCAACCTCCAAGAACAATCATGGGTAGGAAATTTCTTTCGAAGATACCAACCCCTCTTTTGAAACTCCCATCGTCAGAACTCATGAAACTTGGTACATTGTTCCACATGTAGAGTTTGATAAAACTTGACGAATCACCCAATCCTTAGCTAAACTGATTAGTCACTTACCCAGAAGAAGAGATACTTGAAGACCGATTAACTTGTCCAACGTCCTTGTCAATTATGTTGAAGACCTTGTTGAATTTTCCTTGCAGGAGATACCTCAGCCAATGGATCAAATTTCCCCTATTCCTATAGACCCTACTCCTTCTAGTTCTAGTTCTGAACCACATTCTGAATTTGATCCCAAATATGAAGAAACTATCGAAGGAAATCTCGCTATGGCTGGAAATTAGAATCTCATCCCTGCATGGATGTCTTAAGGAACCTTGAACCTGCCTAGACAAGCGCATGACCTGCCCAAACGTCTAGAGAAACTCCTACCCAATTTTCACCCTAAAAATACATGTTCCCCTTACGATCACATTAAGAACTTTTACTTAGCAGACTGACTTCTCGATGTCCAACATGAAGATGTAGTTTGTAGGTTATTCGTGTATACTTTTGAAAATAAGGCATCCACATATTACTACAACCTTCTAGTTGGATCCATAAGGAGTTGGGAAAATTTTGAGAAAGATTTTATTAGCAAGTTCATGGAAGAGAAAACCCCTGCGATGCTATTTAAAGAACCGGTTGCTCTTAAGATGGAAAAGAAAGAGAAAGTAAAATACGTCAATAAATGTTTCACCACTATCCTAAACAAGTTTCATGTTGATGTTTCCCCTTTTGAGGCATTAACTATAGAATATTATACCTTGTCCTTACACCCCTCCATAGGCATGTTTGTCAAACAAGTTGGTAAATCAATGCTAGCATAAAACTTTGAAGAAGCCAAGGAAGTGGAAAAATAAATGATTTCTCTAGGTATCCACCCCATAGATGAAGAAAATAAAACAACTGGTAAGAAGCCTTTGCTTCTATCCAAACCACCTGAGAAAAAACTGAAATACTTAGAGAATGTGGTCAAATTAGTCAAGAAATTATCCAAAGAAGTGGTAGATCTTAAAAAGAATGTTGGTGAAGGATATTCTAAACAAAAATATTTTCATCCTTTCTTCAAAAAGATAGACAATCAGCCCAAACCACCTGAAACTCCAGGTCTCACCCTAAATCTCGATGATTTCAGTATGGACAACTTCTGCTCTTACCATCATATGAATCACTCTAAGAAAACTTTCCCTCAATGGATTAATTCTACAACCTTAGTCATTAACCAATTGCTAGACCATCAAACATATACTAATGATCAAACCCAAGAAACAACAAATGAGGAAGCAAGTGAAGAAAAAAATAATACATAATAATCCACCCTTTTCTTGTGGGACTCGTGTTTAGATTCTAACGATGAAAAGGTAGAAGAAATCTTCATAGGTGACACTCAAGCCACTAAATATGATTCAAAATATTACAACCAACGTCGTAAAGGATCTATGGCAAACACAACTCTCCCTTATAAAACTATCACAACTCCTAGAAAGATAAATCCCCCTACTACCATGAAAAAATAGAGCAACCCTTTCCTAGGCCAGCACCACTCCCTGCACTTATAGTAAAACATAGCCACAAACAGCTCTATCAACCACTCTGTATATTACAATGTCCTCAAATATTTGAAGAAAACAAAGGCAAATATATCATTGTTCGACATTTGTGCTCTTCCTTGGCAGAGGGATCTCGTCATCAATACCTTCAAATCCACACCCTCTCAGCAAAAAACAGTAGTTGTAGCAGATAACACTTTGAAAACCAATGAAACTAAGACAAATGAAAAGATTGAAACAAAATCCATGGTTAATGAAACTAGTATAGGATCACATTCCATATCCCATGTTCTACCTTTCCTCCTTACAATTGAAATTGTCAATTTCAACGTGCATAATTGTTTGGCGGATTCCAGTGCCTCTTCCAATGTCATGCCTTATTTAGTAAGTCAAAAGATAAATGATGTCCCTGAAAAAAATTACCACACCACCAAAATTATTCAATTAGAAAATTTGAATGTTAAAGTAATGGGCGAACTTAAGGATGTCATGATTAGACTAGCCTTTGATCCTAGAGTTCACCAGGTAATTGTCATTATAGTAGTGGATATCCCATAGGCCTATGGTTTGTTATTAAGCAGGGACTGGTTTGCAAAACTACAAGGTTATTTCTCCACTGACTGGACTCGTTTATGGCTGCCATACAAAGGAAGGATGAATTAGATAAGAGTAGATAGTGAAGCTCATATGAAACACACTGTGACCGGACTCGAAGGTAAAAACGAACCCATCATATTTTCACATTTAGTTTTGGAAAATTGTTTTTTGGAAACTAGCCCTGGTTGTTATACCACTCAACCATCATCATTTCAATCGGATGAACAATATGAACTCCTTCACTACACATGGGATGGTGAAAATGATTGTACAATAGTAGAAGTAGATAGCTCTAGATTTACTAACTCAATTGTAGGAACTGACATTTGGACCTTATATTTTGATGGCTTTAGATCATAAGAAGGAGTTGGGGCAAGTTGCATATTGATAGACCCAGAAAAACACAAGACTCTCATATCTTTCTACTTAGAATTAGAATGCACCAATAACATGGTTGAATATGAAACCTTGGTTCAAGGTTTGAAAAAAGTTATGGATCTCAAGGTACAGTGTTTAAGGGTTTTTGGTGATTCAGAAATCATTGTCAAACAAGTAAAAAATTATATGCATTACTTGTCTTCTCACGTTGAGAGTTATCGTCAAGAGGTATGGAAGCTTATAAATTCTTTCGATGCATTTAACATCACCTCTATTCCTCATTCCCAGAATGTTGTTGTTGATTCTCTAGCTAATGGAGCATCCAGTTTTACTCCTATTAGTAATGTTTTCAATGTTGAATTTCTTTCCATGCCTTCAGTACTTAACAATGTAACGAATTGGAGAGTATTCATTGATGATTCTCAGATAATCATTTTTCTCACCAACGTTGACATGTTCCAAGGCTCAAGATAGATGATAAATAACATCAACAAGACCTCAAGAGTCATTGGGATGAAACAAATAAGATTAAAGGCAATTGCATCCTGCAAAGCATATTGACTCTTAAAAATATATTTGATCTACAGTCCAAATTCAAAACAACACCCAACCCCAAGACGAACATTTACACCATGATGCATTCCTTGGTGAATCTTAGCACTCTGGAATAGCTAAAGTTCATCAACTTGGACACATGTTGTTTGGAAGCTAAAAAGCATACTTTTACAAAGTTGTTCAAGAAGTACAAGGATGTTTTTGCATGGACTTATGAGGACCTGAAGACGTATGATACCTACATCATACATCATATCATCCCCATTAAAGAAGGTATCAAACCCCACTCCAAAGACTTTGCCTGTAAATCTCTCTCATACAAATCTCCCCTCTAAAATTTGGAAAAGAATGAAATAATGATTAGGATTTTCATTTATGAACACATATATTTTGAAAATATAAAACTCCCACTCATTTTTTCGTTGTACATTTGGGTGCATTTATTCAATTTGGTAAATTGTTTTTAACCCTTTAATGGTGTGCTCAATAGAAAGATGCATCGGTGCATTTTTTTTATCAAAACGCACTAGGGCTATATTGATTTCTGAGCGCACCGTGGAAATTTTATGGCTTTTAAATTAATCACTTTTGTTTCAAAATCAATTATTCTAGTGCAATTGTTATATGAGCACTGATGCGCTTTGTTATTTTGGAAGCATCGGTGTTGTTGACAAGAACATGCACACCGATGCACTATTCCTATATGTGTGCGCAGCGCGAACCGCTAAAACATTTTTCTAAGAAAACTAACAGGGACAGGGTTTGAGATCCAATGTAATGAGTGATCCCATTGCAACAGATACCAAATTCCACATCTACATGTAAAGAAACCCTAAAAAATACATATTTCTTAAAAACAAATTCTACTTGTGAAATATAGAGAGGAAAACCAAGAGAAACAATTAGGAAGCTAGGGCTTCCAATACTAAATGTAACTGTGAAACCCTTTTATTTTTTTTATAATGCACTAAACTTTGTTTAAATCAATCAGGGGAAATATTGAGATGATGAATAGAATAAAATCGCATACCTGAAATTTCTCCTTTGCAAATTTGTATGTAAATTTGGCTCATCAAAAAAATCTACCCACTACAAAGACTTTGCTTGTAAATATCTCTTGCATAAATCTCCCCTCTAAAATTTGGCAAAAGAATGAAATAATGATTAGAATTTTCATTTATAAATGCATACATTTTGAAAATATAAAATTCCTTCTCACTTTTTCGTTGTATATTTCGGCACATTGATTTGGTTTGGTAATTTATTTTTATTTTACCCTTTAATGGTGCGGTCGATAATAAGATGGACCAGTGTGTTTTTTTACTGGAATGCACCAGGGCTATATTGGTTTATGAGGGCACGGTGGAAGGTTTATGGTTTCAAATTATTATTTTTTTGTTTAAAAATCAATTACTTCGATGCAATTGTTACATGAGCATCGATGTGCTTTGTTATTGGGGGAGCATTGATGCACTTTGTTATTGGGGAGAGAACGGGTGCGTTTTTTTATTTGGGGAACACCGGTGCATTTGTTATTGGGGAGCACCGGTGCATTTTTTTATTGGGGAGCACCACAATGCATTTTATTTCTTAAAAAAAAAAAAAAAAAAATTAGTATTTTATATTAATAGCAGTTCTCAGTGCGCTTTATTTGTTAAGCACTTGGGCGTTGTGTTTAAGAGTATCAATGCACTTTGTTATTGGGGGAGCATTGGTTCACTTTGTTATTGGGGTAACACCGGTGTGTTTTGTTATTTGGGGAGTACCAATGCACTTTGTTATTGGGGAGCACCAACAATATTTTAGTATTTTATATTAATAGTGGTCATCGATCTGCACTTTATTTGTTAAGCACCAAGGTGTTATGTTTTGTAAGAGCATCGGTGCACATGGGCGAATTAGGAGCGTCGGTGTGCACGGTCGACTTAGGTGCACTGGTGTGCATGATCGACTTGCGCACCGGTGTTAAAACCTCCACCCGCCTTCCTTCATTATAAAGGTATGAGAGATAAATTTTTCAGGGGGTTCCATAAAAACCTCCACTAAAAAGTGTTCTCCTTATAGTGATCTATTCTATCAACATCCCAAAGGAAAATAATGACTACAATAATGTATAATCTAACAACATGGGGACAAATCACAAACAAACATTATTACAATAATCTCAAAAATAATATACATAACATATCACCATATCAAAACTTAAAAAGAAAGAATCAATGAACATATACCACCATATCAAAACTTAAAAAGAAAGAATCAATGAACATATATGCCATAGCATTCTTAATAACACTCTATTATCATTATTAGTCCCTATCGTAGGAATAGAGGGACTATAGCGATCGATAAATCGTTGACCTGGTATTAGATTGTGCATTGACCATAAATATTTCCATATTGTCTATTTTTGGAACAAGGGAAGTGAAAACAACGATTTTTATATAATAAAAAGTATTATGTTTGTCAAGATCTGATTGGACAACGGATTAGAGGTCTTATTGTCGCCTTCGCTATTCCCAATATTAAATATGTTGGCATATCCAAAGTATTTGGTAGTATATGGTCTTTTTGAATCATATATTTTATTATGCATTGGTCGAAGGTGGATTAATGCTAGCATTTGTTTGAATGTTTCCCTTAGCATTTTCTGTTGGGTAGAATACATTCTCTACCAAATTACTATGTCTGATTTTTGCTTTATTGTTGCGTGCTTCGAGAGAAAAGGTCTGCCACGCTGCATATTTTCTTAAATGCTTGCACAGGCCTACGCCCTTCGACGGTCCTGACAGTCTTAATTGTTTACCTAACAGCTCTGCCAGTCTTAAATGTTTATTGTACAGATGCATTGCAACATAGTTTCGTTCATGGTTGACATCACTGCTCGAGTGGTCGATCCTTGTTCATTGCTTTGTTCCATGATTATGGTTCTTGTTTGATTCAACTTTGCAAAGGGTCCTTCACTTGCAGTTCGAGCTCTTTGTGGTTGTTCACTAGTTTGTTGTTCTTCAACTTTGCAAGTTGTTGGACCTGTTGTTGCGGTTTGCAGTTTTTGGGGTTGACCTCTTGCATCCTTTGTTGACCTATAAGTTTCCCTATTGTTGATGTTTTTCAATGTTGGAGTCCCTGCCTCCAAATTCTATTGCAGACCATATTTGTTTGTGCTCTTAGTTTCTATTCCTAGAAACCATGCGTCTTCATATGCGGGTTGTCGCATCCATAGATTTTTCCAAAAATTGCAATGCAGAGGGATTTACAAAAAGTAGTTGGGAGCTATCAAAAGAGGGAACCATCAGGCGGGGTGTCCCTAAACAAATTATTCGTCAAATTTGTCCGACTTGTGATAAGGCCATAGAGGCCTTGAACAAAAAACGTAAAGTAGTTTCTCAAAAGTTGGATGAGAGTGAAATTCATCCCAGTTGTCAGTAGCTCATCCTGCCCTTGGGCAAGAAATGTAGATTAAGTTACCACGACTTGAAAAAGGTCATGCACGAGAGAAAAAAATACATTGCTACACTTCCTTTTAGAGAGAAACTCACATATCACAATGTAAAGAAGTTTGTTCGTGCAGAACAGAACACAAACATGTGCGATCGCATATCCCAGAATGGTCATGCAACTGTGTCAGATCGTGGTATACAAGAAACACCATGCAGTAGTAGCAATGAAAACCAGGAAACAGTTTCTACCCATACTTCCTTGCGAAACAAAAATGCAAGACAGACCTACATGAAACAAATGAAAGACACTCCTTCCATTGCATGTGCAATTTGTGAACAATTGAATTTTTCAAAAAACAGTAAGTCTTTCATGCCTGATTTGCAAGCAGAATACCTCTGCTTGACAATGCATGATAAACTATTTTCCAGTGGGAATTTTTTCGTCCATGCAAATGATCGCTTGAAAATGGAAAGCTTCCACAGTTTGCAACCCCTGACTGAATAAGATGTAATACACCACCAGTAAATGTAAGTGCACTTACAGAACTTGAGGAGAGACTTGTGTCTCTGCTAATTGCATTTGCTCAAATCAGGCCTTGGGGCTATAAACGACCCCAGATGGGCATGTTCAGGCATGTTCAGCTAGATGTTGTGCAAAAAACGTTGCCACAATTCATTAACAATACAATTACAATCATTGTGGCTATGAAAAGACGCTTGCGATACAAAAATGCCTATCAGACAGGAAAAGTGTGTGTGCATGTTGTTATGAAAGCATTAAAGGAATTATGTTCCAGGGCCCTATACAAAGCAGAGAACATTTGTATAAATGGAAACTGGAACAGTGTTCTCGCAGAAGAACATGGCAACTCTGCAGACACTCTCAAAAATCCTAGTGATTTTGATACAAGTGATGAATTGGAGAATGAAACACCTGCTGAAACATTGGTGCACGGATTCACTGATTCACAGTGCATTCGTGATTTGCAAGACAAAATTGTCGAAATTGCACCTATCGAGGGGTAGCATCCACTTGGAATATTCAAGGACAAATTCGTTGAGGAAATGAACTTTCCAATACTCTTCTATGGAGATCCACGTGACATTGATATTACAGAACGATTCAGTTATCATAAAATAGTATGATGGGAGCTGCTACATTCAAGCCGTTACTTATCCTGTCACATAACAAATTTGTTTTTCAAAACAATGTGCATAATAATAGAGCAAGTTTTGTCCTATATGTGGGTCTGAATAAGAAAAGGTCAGTTACAAGGAAGAAAGTTGTTGGCCAAGGATGTAAAGTACAAAGTAAACCTAGAAAAAATTCTGAAGTCTGATATTGGATACAT
>JASDQU010336949.1:0-12593 GCA_032191745.1 Picea mariana | reverse complement strand
C
Organism: Picea mariana; assembly: GCA_032191745.1. Lineage (NCBI taxonomy): Eukaryota > Viridiplantae > Streptophyta > Pinopsida > Pinales > Pinaceae > Picea > Picea mariana. Next base: position 12,592 of record JASDQU010336949.1, on the reverse strand, counting down.
ATGGAGATGGATTCCCATCCACCAAGTGGGGAAATGACTTTGTTTTTGTGGTTGTTGATCACTTTTCTAAGATGGGGATTATGGCCGCCTGCAAGAACATAATCACAGCAGAGGCCACTGCCAAGATCTTCTTTGAACGAGTTTGGGTACATTTTGGAATCTGAAAAACCATTGTCTCATATCGGGACAGTCGATTTATTAGCACATTCTGGTTGAGCCTCTGGTCATTGGTGGACACCAAGCTCAAAAAATACATGGCCTTCCACCCCCAGACAGATGGCCAAATCGAGGTCATAAATCGACTAATATTGTATATCCTATGCATGTATAATTCCAAGAACCCTCGCACATGGGATGAGAGTCTTCCCTATGTCTAGCATAGCTACAACCGAGCCCTGCATAGCTCAACTAGCCACAACCCCTTTCAGGTGGGTTTAAGATTCCAACCATTGGGTCCCATAGATGTTGCACTACCCCTTGCAGTCACCTCGACCGACTCATCTCCTTCTCCAACTGAAGTTGACAAAGCCAACTGGTTCATTGAGTGGATCCAACACATCTGGCAACAGGTTCAGGATATCCTACAAAAGTCCAATGACAAGTAAAGTAGCGCCATGATCAACATCAAGTGCCACATAAGTTCTAGGTGGGAGAAAAATTATGGTTTCATTTGCAGAAAGAACACATTACCATACCCCATCAGAAACTTCGACCATTTCGTTATGGGTCATACATCATCACCAAGGTTGTGGGTCATAATGATTTTGAGCTCAACATTCCTCCTTTCCTTGGACTGCACCTAGTGTTCAACCAGGATCTCCTTCGACCTTATTTCCCACCATTATTGGACACCTTAGAGATAGAAGAAAAACTGACACCAATATAACTCAACCCCGATTACATACAACATGCATCTAATGATCATATTGTGGACAAACATGTCAAGGGCACTCACCAGCAAAGGATCCATCTTTATCAAGTTGTCAAAGCAGGGTAACTCCTACACCAAGGCATGTGGGTCACTCAGGGCCAAATTCAGCAGAAATTTCCTCATCTAATGGGGGAACTCAGCACAATGGAGACCATTTCTTCCGAAGGGGGGAGTATTGATCTATATGGATGTCATTGTCCTCCCACCTATTCAAACTGGCTCATTTTGGCAGTTTTCCAGTTCGACAATTTTTTCCTAGTTTTGGGGTTGCTGACTTTCGTGGCCATTTTGAGGCCCTAAACAACGTTTTTAGGGATCACCAAAAGAAACATGTGTATTCCTCGGATATACCTTTCTAGCATTCTATCGTGCTCCTAAAAATAATATCGTATGCAAAATTTACGACCCTGATAAGTTGATCTACTAACTTACGCAAACGGGGCCCACATAACTTTTGGCGCTTCATCTCCTAGGGTTAGGTTTTTGGATGTATAGGGTTTTTGACATTCATGTTTATTGTAAAAATTCCTTGAGAGCCTCATTGTAATCATATTTTGGAGAATAATCTGTCACCATTCTAGCAAGCTTGTTTTCCGCTACATTTTACTGTTTCAACTTATTTTGTTATTGAATAGAAACCATGTTTACTGTATATCTATTATTCTGTGTTAAGAATATTTTGATAATAATATGTATTCATTTTTTTTTCTCATAAAATCCAGATCAGCTTCATCCAAAGAACTTGTGTGCAATATGTTGCTACAATATATTCAACTTCTGATGTGGATAGAGAGATTGAATTTTTCTTCTTGCTCAACCATGACACTAGACAATTTCCTATAAATAATGCTCCTCCACTTGTACTTTTATTTTCATCGATACTTCCTACCCAACATGAATTTGTATATTTTTTTAGAGTGAATTCCTTACTTCTTGAATACCACAAGACAAAGTCTAATGTTTCCTTCAGATATATGAATATTCTTTTTACTGCTTGCACATGTGTCTCCTTTGGTGCAGATTGAAATCTTGCAACCATTCTTACTTATCACATGATGTCGAGCCTTGATATTTTCACATATAGTAGGTTTCCAATCATTGACATGGACAGTGTTTTATTTTCTTCTGTAGATTCATCATCTTTCCCCAACTTACATCCTGTGATGATGGGTGTACTTACAGGTGCACAATCTTCCATTCTAAAAATTTTCAACATTTCCTTGATATATTTGGTTTGAGAAACAAACATGCCTTTGTTGGATTGAGAAATTTGCAACCCTCAAAAGAATAAAAACTCTCCAAGCATGGATATATCAAATTCTTTTGGCATTTCTTCTACAAAATTTTACCTCATTGTATCATCATTACTTCCAAATATGATATCATCCACATAAACCACAATAATAAACATATTTTCATTGTCTATTTTGATGTAAATATTGATGTCTATAGCTCCTCTTTTGAAACCTTATTGTTGTAGGTATTTTTCAAGTCTTGATTACCAAGATCTGGGAGCTTACTTTATTCCATAGAGTGATTTCTTCAGACTGCATACATGATCTTTGTTTTTTGACAATTGAAATCCTTCTCGTTGTTCAATATATACTTATTCTTCTAAATTTCTATTTATAAAGGATGACTTGAAATCCATTTGATAGAATTTGAATTTATTGAAACACACAAATGCCAAAAACATTTTGATTGCTTCTAATCTTGCAACTAGACAAAAAGTTTCTTCAAAGTCAATACCCTCAACTTGAGCATACCCTTTACAGACCAATTTTTCTTTATCTATTTCATCTAATTTTTTTTTCAAGACCTATTTGGTGCCAATCAAATTCTTGTCTTTTGGTTTGGGCACTAGTGCCCATGTCTCATTATTCTCAATATGATTTAGTTCTTCTTCCATATCATTAACCCAATGCTTATCTTCACTAGCTTGTGCAAGGATCTTGGGCTCTATTTTAGATAGAAAAGAAAAGTTCAATCGTCTTCTAGTCCGAAATCCTATATCTATATCACCAAAAATATGGTTTTATGGATGATGCTTTTGAAAAAATATGGATGGTGTCTTTGGATCTTGGCGTTCTATTTCTTCTTGTTCTTTCTTTTCTTCTTCCTTTTTGTTGTATATTGTCTCCTTTGGGTCTTCATTTGTTTGTGACTTTTCCTTTTGAGGTATTTCTTCATCCACTCTTACATCAATATTATCTACAACCTTGTGGAGTCTTTTGTTATAGCATTTGTAGGCCTTACTTACAAATGAATAGCCAATAAAGATACCTTTATTTTTCCTGGAATCAAACTTGTCTAAATTATCTTCATTTCTCTTTATATAGCACTTTCACCCAAATACTTTGATGTATTTGACAATACATGGTCTACCTTTTCATAATTCATAAAGTGTCTTGCTATTGTTCACTCTAATTTGTTCTCTATTCAAAATGTAGATTGCTATGATGAATGCTTCTCTCCAAAAGGTGTATGGTAGTTTGACTTCATTCAACATTTTTCTAGCCATTTCTTGTACAATTTTGTTCTTCCTTTCTACAACTCCATTTTGTTGTGGAGTCCTTGCTGTCGAAAATTATCTCTTGATTCCATAATTCTCAAAAAATTCATCAAATTCATAAGAGGTAAAATCACCTCCTATTTCTAATATTAAGCACTTGATTTTTAAATCAGTCTCATTTTCAACTAGGGCTTTGAAAGCTTTAAATTTCTCAAATCCTTTTGATTTTTCTTTAAGAAATGTAACCCATGGAATTCTTGTGTAATCATCAATAAACAACATAAAATATCTCTCACCTTTTAAAGTTTGTGTTCTTTCTGGCCCACAGAGTTCTATGTGTACAAGTTCCAATAGCTTTAATGTTGAGTTCTGTTTTGAAACTAACTCTTGTTTGCTTCCTGTGTTGACATGGCATGCAAATAGTGTCGATAGGTTTTGAGAACCTTGATATATCTCTTATTACTTGTGTCTTGTTGAGTTTTAATAGATTTTCAAAGTTTATATGACCCATACTTCTATGTCATAACCAAATTTCATTTAATTTTCCCATACAACATTTTTCTCCTTTGAATTCATTGAGAACGTATACATTTCTCGAGGTTCAGTTTTTTTTTTGCCACTAATATTCTTGAACCTGCACTCCTTATCTCACATATTTTAGAATTAAATGTGAGGTTGTAACCTTGATCACACATTTGAATGAAACTTATAATATTGTGTTTGAACCCTTCTATATACAAGACATTATGTGTTTTAGTCTTTCCATCATCAATACTAACAATACATTTTCCAACTATCCTTGCAGAAGCATTATCTCCAAAGGCAATGCTGCCTCATTTTTCTTCCTTTGGGGTGAGAAATTTGTTGGAAAGGCCTTCTTAGTGGAACATATCTTCTAAAATCATTCTTGTTGTTCTTGTGAGAAGAATTGGGTTTCTGTTGGTCATCATTTCCTTTCTTGCTACTGATTTCATTGTTGATGGAGCCTTTGAGAATATTAGCATAGATTTTAGTATTTTATTCATTTTCCTTTTCTGATGGCTTTGTGACCTTGGTGTTTGCATCTCCCTTGGGGGTATTTTGTTTTTGGTCGTATCCAAGACCTATCTTGATGAATGGTGACCTTCGGTTACTAAGAATATTATCTAATATTTCAATACTTTTTCCAAACTTCAAGCTTCTACTCAACTGATTAGTTGTTTTCTCTAGTTCCTTTCTTAAGTAAATTATTCCAACCTCTAGATTCTCACAATTTTATTCCATCTCTTTCAATTGGATTATTTCTACTTCTTCTATCCTTTTTTCCTCTTCTATTTGAGTCTTTAGGATGATAACAATTTTTTGTTTCGTTAAGATCATGATCCTTATTTTCATATTTCTGCAATTTCTCTTTCTACTTTTTATTCTTTCCCCTAAGTTTGTCTATCTCTTATATGACAATAACGAGTTTTGCTTCAAGATTCACTTCCCCATCAATGTCTTCTTCTTCTTAATCTGATTTTTTATTCTAATTGTCTTCATTTTCTGAATCAATAGACTTTGTATCCATGGACATGAAGATGAATTCTTCTTGACTAGCCATGTGTTCTCCCAAGATCTTCCTTCCAACTGTTAGACTGTTTCCAAATTAGCCTGCTCTGATACCAATTGTTGAACTTATGCTTATAATGAGAGGGGGGTTGAATCAATATAATATTATTTTTACTTTATTTAACCATTCATCAATCATTCATTAGAACATATAAACTCAAATCATAATGCACAGAGTTTAATGTGGAAACCCCTGCAGGGAAAAAACACAAAATATTATATTTATAAATTTCTATAGGAACCCGTTGAGTGCTCAACACACCCTAAAAGCCTTATGAAATTTTCTCACTTTTTGTGTACCACTCGTTTTATTTTACTGTCTAAATTGATTTCACTTTGGGGAATGGTTTATTTTTGTTTTTTTTTCTCGACTCTTATCAACCAAGTTGGGTTTGTTTGAACTTGTTAAATGAAACCTTGTGTCTGAAAGAACTGGACATTCTAATTAAGAATTTGCAACTAACATTGCAACTAATGTGCGTGTGTTCGGCGTTGGAAAAATTCAAAAAAGTAAAGTGGATGCACAGTTTCACTAATCGTCAACCGTCGATGCCCCATCGGCATCGACAGAAGGAGGAGTTGGTTTGCATGAGTAATTCACCACAAAGTTTCAAGAGATAGCCGATCCCCATCGACGTCGGCAAAGCACGGGAGGAATAGACATTGACCAAATCCATAAAGAAATCATGAAATCATCGATAGCCAATGACCGATGTGCTTTCTTGGGGTTGGAGAAATCTATAAGGGTTAAAACAATCGATTTTTCTATGATAAAGATATCGTCGATCGTCGATCCCCGATACACTTTTTTCATCAGGACTTTTTCGAGAGAAACGATCTGGGAGCACTTGGGTAGGTTTATCGCTAATCACTAATCCTTGATAATTTTTAGCGTTGGAAAGATAAGATCAGGTTTTAGAATGTGTATCTTAAGGAAATTCCTGATTCCAATTAACATGAGTAAATGAAGACGTCGGTCTCGAGTGCCACGTGTATTTATCATGGAAGGGTGTCGTACAACCTAGTTTCGTCTCGATTCATATTAAAGTTTCATATTTCCTAGTCACACCTTCAAGTCAGCCTTGCCATGTCATCCATGTACAGACAGATCGTTTGGCATCGGATATTTTGTAAGAAGATATCAACGAAAAGTGTTCAAAGAAGAACCCCGACCCCCGACTCACCAGCTGGACTAGTGAAACAATGGGATGTTTTTGACATAAGATACGATCGTTTTATGGCATTCAATAAATGAGTTAATGCTTCATCCCGCATATGTTTCTACCTTGTGCATCGATTTAACAACAATGATTTGAAATCACCGATAGGCCACATTATAACCCGTGCCCGCGCTGTCAACCTACGATCGAATTTAATTTTAAACATCTTTGAAGATCTAGCGACAGATTTAATATAGCTACACTCATAAACCAAATTGAATGATTGATGCGACAAGGAAAGTTCATCCCTGTTTAAATCTATAGAACGACTTTGAACAATTTCATTCTGCGCACAATTTCAAATTCCAAAGAATCCGAAGAACCAAAGAAAGTGTCTCTAGGCTGTGTTGATCCTCAGATTATCAAAACCAGATTAAACAAGCTGCATATGTATGTGTTCAATTTTGTCAATTTGGCAGTCATGATTTATATATGCATCTGATTTCTTACATGATCTCTAACTATATTCTAGCTGTAGGTAAAATGTTGCTGAGAAATCCAACCACCAGACACTTTCCGAGAGCACCCGAGCTGAAGGAAGATGAAACAGGTGAAGGTTCTTCTCTCAGTACTGCGAGGAAGTTGGAGTACACTCCTAGCGCAGAGTCAGTCATAAAAACCTCAACAAATAAAGCCTTTGTCCAACCTTCAATCTTTGGTGATATAGAAGAAAGCACCAAATCCAAAGTTATGCTTCCACAGTGGGGGGACCTTTTCAACAGAATCAGCTGGGAGGAGTACTTGGAGTGTATCCCACACAGTGACCCGAATATAAAGGTGCTCAATGACTAGGTGTTCCCAAACATCTGAAGGTCATATTTTCACATGGTAGCCAACAGAACCCTGATTTTCCCTTTCATAAAGATTTTGAAGTGGCTAATCAACCATACAGACGCTCAGAAGTGATTGATCAATGATGAGAATGGAAGGTGTCTTAGAGTTTTCCTCCCAATAGAATTCTAGAAGTACTACAAGCTCAAAGACCCAAAGGAGCGGCTAAACACAAAATTTGTGGTGAAGTTATACGAATTCCATGACACCAGTCGTTTGATGGCTTCATGGTGGAAGGAGGACAAAAAGTTAACAAATCGGAGCAATAGATGGTATGGAACAGTCAACCTAATGGAGCCATACATCTACTTGATGGATCTCATCTATCGAATTTATGGAGAGAAGGATTTCTCCAAGTTTTTGGAAGCATGGATGCCTTTGGAATACACAGTGGTGATCTCCGGAAGTAGCTTCAACTAGGGAGTGATAATTTCCAAACAATTGAGCATCTGTGTACAACAAGCTCAGACACCGAAAGAATGGGAAGCATCGACTTTCCACATGGCCTCGTACCTAGTCGATGTGATCTATGCAATAAATGTCTCCACCGACATGAATTTAAGCTAGCATGTTGCGGAGCTCCCTGTTCATGTTTATTTCAATATACTTTGGGAGAACTTGTAAAAAAAATCCTACGCACTCATTTATGATGAATTCATCGCTCGTATTCACTTTATTATTTTTAAAAAGGAATGTCCGAGATTATCCGCAACAGCCAAGAAAATGGTAGAGAAGGTAGGCCATTAGTACTTGGATGAATGCTCAACCTATATTAGGGTGTTCAGAGCCACTGGATCACTGCATCTACTCCCCTCTCACATCCCATACTGGCTCATTGTGGGAGAAATCTTCTATCAGACCATCCTGCAGGGTTATAATGCCACACTAGTCAAGGACAAGAAGTGAAATTTCATACCATATGGTTTCCATGTGGGGTTTTATTTGGTAAAGGACACTGCTCACGCGAAATAGGAAGGGATGATCCAACTTGAATTCAGGTTCCTGACAGGTCGATTCTGCAAGCACGATCCTAAAGGCCTGGTCCTCCAACATGCTTCACATGTATCGTCTTGTTGGCCATACGCACATGATAAATTTGAGGATGAAATTTTCACAGAGTGCACTCAGGACTTGGAAGAGGTAGTACAGAGGATGGCCATGAGCATGGATGAACAAGTGGAGAAAATAGAGAAGTCAGCTCAAGAATCCCTCAGAGCCAGGGAAGAAATCAGAGTGACAGAGACTACAGAGGCAGAAAGAAGAGGGTTTATCTTGCTAGAAGGGACACAAAGAACCATTGACTAGTTACAAAATGATCCTGACCTCATAGAGATGTCAAGGATCCCCACTGACGACCTAATCACAAGAAGAGGAGATCCAAGTGGCTTAGATCCAATACAGCTTGAAGAAATCACCGGGCCCGAAAACCCTCAAGTTCCATCACCGCAGATCAGATCACTGGGGGGGATTTCAACCCAGCTTGAGATATCAAGGACACCGGGTAGGAAAAGTGTACCAAACCCCTTGTTCGACTTAATAACCATGTATGATGATGAGGAGAGTTCAGATCTTTCTCTAGTTACTCCAGTGCATATTACAGAGGAAAGGGAACCTGAGAAAGAATCTACCCCAGGTCTCGATGCTCCAATTCAAAGCCTTCCACAGAGAGACCATGAGGTCGAAAGTTCCTTAGACACTAAGCTACTCGACTTGTTGGGAACCCCAATGGACAACTCGAGGGATGAGCTAGGATCGGGAGGTCAAGAAGAGGAAGTTCCACAGTAAGAAATCGACACATCGATAGTCGATTACCAAGTAAGTGTCGGACCTATCCCTGACTCTTCAATTTCGGTTGAGGCCTCACCATCTGATGAGAAAAAAACAGAGGCCGAGCCATTAGGACACATGGAAGAAGTTTAGGAACCCATTCTAGAACAGGTACACACAATCGAGACCCTGAGAAATACTCTAACCTGGGGAGAACAACAAATCCCCGAACCTATTGATGAGGTCGCTGACATACAAGAAATCACCTATGACAGGAATAGAAAGGCCATCATGAAGAGTACCACTAAAAATATAAGGCTTACTCTAGATAGTTTCATTATCATCATGACAGAGGAGAAGCTACTCATCACTGAACACACCAAGACAACTGAACTTATCGGTGCAGGAATGGCCATCACGGATGCCACATTGGATAGAGAAAGGAGGGATGAAAAGGATTTGGCCGCTGCACTTAAGGAGTTTGATCATCTACGTCATTTGAAAAAATACTATCACACAGGCCATGGTGTTTTTGAGAAGTGAGTCCCAAGATGCCTATGCTAAATTCACGAATGAACGACACCTTTTCACTGCGGGTATAACCAATTTCCAAGAAGACACCCTGATGGTGCTAGCGACCCACAAAGATGTGGAAAGGTGGTATGAGAAAGCTCACCAAGAAGTAGAGAGGATCGATTACATCAACGTGGTTCAAAAGGGTTGAGATGTTGAAGACCATGACATTCGGGTGCTGAGGGACATCAACATAGATCGGATCAGGAAAGCGGCCGAATACTGGGTAAAAATGGCCCAGGAACCTCAGCGGGAGATTCAGGACAAGTGGGTCGATTGCGAAAAGATTTGGGAAAAGATTAACCGAGAGATGAAAGACCTCGTCCTCCCATAATTCATCTCACCCAAGGACTTTGTCGACTCGCATGACATAGTCAAGAAACATGCAGAACAAGATTCAGCATGGACAACAGAGATAGCAAAGGTGGTGACCATGGCACCAGGTCAAGTACAATAGTTCATGGAGCGTATGATTAAGGTTCAACTAGTTTTGCAGCGGTTGAGTGTTAAAATGATCAAGTATAGAGCTCAAGTAGTAGAAGTGAAAGAAATTATTTTAGCCCCGATGTACCAACACAAGTTCCCGTATGCCAACACATGAGAGGAACTCTTCTTCAAGTGGTCGGAGTATGAGAAGAGTCATCCACTTCAGTAAAACTATTTGATGATTCTTAGAAGGTAGAGAAATGAAAGTGACATGTGGAGATATTTTGTTTTACTTAGCTTGCACTTATAATTGCTATTTTTAGTTAATGATTCATTATAAATAAGAGGATTGACCTTTTAGCAAAGGTAGATGGTTTTGTAAAAGACCCTCATTTTTGGAATGGTAAAGAACTATTTATGAACTACCTTAATTGAGAAGTCTTGTTTAGGACCGAAGACAAACTTTTGTTTTTCATCAAAGGCATTGTGTGCTTGGATTTGAGGAGGAATTACTTCCAACTTTATTTCATGAATGGATTTTGTAATGAGTAAGAGTTTCTTAATCTATTGATAAGTTAGTTGTTTCAATATTTTTTTGTAGTTCTTGTCTCTAATGATGAAAGAAAATCATTATGTTGATGTGTGATTAATGCTAGAGATAAGGAAACTATTTTTCTTGCCATCATTTTATTGCATGTATGTTTTCTTTCGATAGTTGTATCTCAACCAATAATTGAAATACCAACAAGTTAATGTATTAGTACTAGGCTTGTCACAGGTGTGAATATCTTTGTCTGCATTCTTGAGAAAAAGGGTTATCCCAAGCTCATCCTATTGTATTACTGAGAGGGGGGGGTGAATCAATAATAGAGAAATTTAATCCTTTTTCAACATAAAATGCAAGTTTTATATCAATGTAGCATTATCATCCAATAGTTGCAGATTAAATAAACAATGAACAAATGAGAAATTACATACATACATAGTATATTAGTGTTTTACGTGGAAACCTAAAGAAGGATAAAACCACATAATGCTTTTTATTATATGTCTTTAAGAATTACATTCATTGGAAGCACCAAATTCCTTTGTTTTCCAGCTGTAACTGGGAGGCTCCAACCCTCTAGTTTCTCAGGCTACAACCTGAGGGAAGCTCCAACTCCCCAATTCTCTGGCTACAACCAGAATGAGGCTACAACCCCCTATGTTCTCTAGCTACAACCAGAAGGTGGCTACAACCACCTGTCCTTTCCCCGTCCAACTGCCCTGATGTATAAGTAGAATGATGGAACCATTGTCACACTATCACTATGAGATATATTGTTGTAAACCTATATCAATCAACCTGCACCAAACAAATTGTACCAATAACATGAACCATCCATCAACCTATACCTCAACCTGTAATCAACTTGTACCATAAACAAGTGCATCAACTGTGCACCAACCTGTACCAAACAACCTGTAATCAACTTGTACCATAAACAAGTGCATCAACCATGAACCAACTTGTACCTCAACCTGTACCATGAATAAGTGCATCAACCATGCACCAAACATATACGAATAACATGTCACAACAACTTGTCCAAACAAACTATTACAACAACATGTCTCATCAATATTATCAACCAAATCAGATCTACTCACCAAGATCAATCACCAAGACAACTCTCGAATATGTGTATCAACCAAGCATAACACAACAACTCATAATCATCACCAAGATCAATATGTGCTTCTAATAATATACCAATACAAGTATGCTACATCATCCATAAACCATGTGTCAACAATCCTACTAACAAGTGCCTCCAAACATGTACCAAGTATGTACCAATCATGTATAAACTACTAATCAACTATGATTCATCAATATGTACCAAGATCATCAACTATACATCTCATGTATGTGCCAACGCATCAACTACTTGTCACAACCATGTACCCAACATGTACCTCAACCAAAAACCCTCATCAATTTCATCATCCAAATCTAATTTGTAACTATGTAATAGATCTGGTGTATATGATCACATACCTGCAAACCTTCCTTAACTTTAACAACAAGAGACTAGCATTTCCATGAAACTTTACTTTAGTTTCACATGACTAGTTTTGGATTAGTCAACAACCCTAACTTGAAATAACCATAACTATGTACCTGTAATGAATAAAGATCTGAAAATAGTACACAATGTTCTTCAGTGTGTTTTATGCAATTCATCTAGGTGTCACTACTTGGAATCTATTAGAAAAGGAGTTATAGCAAAAATGGCATACCTTATTGAATTTTGGCTTATTCTAGAGAGAAAACTTGTAGAGCGTGCCCCACACAGAATATTTGTTTTATGGATCTGAAAATTGTACAAAAAATACTAAAAACTATACTCTAACCAAAACATTTGGTCTTACTTAATTTGGATTTGTTATGAATAAGTTATGACGTTTTTACCTGAAACACCTGTTTTAGACTAGTTTCAAGACTAGCCACAAAACCTATTTTCCACAGAGTGTAACTCCAAAAATACAACGAACCACAAGCTGAAATTTGTACCACAACTACTTGGATATGTTTCCTCAATGGCCTCCCAATTTCATGGTCTGAATCATTCTAGAAAAACATTTATTGCAAAAATGATGAGATGACCTGTAAATAACATACCTTAGAAAGCATCATCAAAAGAATTTATCCTCCCTTGAATTTCGTCCTTCTTTACTTCACCTTCCCTCTAAAATTCA
>JASDQU010336948.1:0-11091 GCA_032191745.1 Picea mariana | reverse complement strand
TGCTGATCTTGTACACCCTGTTAAGATCATGTGTTCTTCTGCATAACGCACACTTTCTACTGCCTCCACTACTGAAGACGGTTTCCACATCCGCATCATAGCTCTTATCTTCGGGTTCAATCCATAAATGAAGCACTCTGCCTGTCGCTTGTCATTGTCCATATATGAAACGTATTTGACCAGTTCCATAAACCTGATCTCATATTCTTCTACAGTTATATTTCCTTGTACTAAGGCATAAAATTCCCCTACCTGTTGCTCCTCGTAGTATGCTGGTAGATATTTCCTTCGGAACCTCTCCTCGAAAATTTTGCAAGATACTGTGTCTAGGGTAAGGTGTATTTGTCTTTCCAAGTTGCCCCACCAGTTCAAGGCGCTGTCTCTTAAATGGAAAATTGCGATCTTTGCCTTTGAGTTGGATGCATAGTCTCTTAAGGCAAAACACCTTGTCATGCCTTCCAACCATGCTTCCGCGCATTCACTGGCATGACCTCCAGCAAACTATGGAAGTTTGATCTTCTGCAACCCTCGCATGATGTCTTTAGGTGGAAATTATCCCCTGTATTTCCTTGATGCTTCTAGATTACCCATTCCAGATGGTGGGAGTTCCACTTCAGTCCCTGCTAGTTGGCACCCCTTCAAAGTCTTGTTAATGGCTTCCAACGAGCGCAGTATGAGGGCTAGTTCAGGTGATGGTGGTGGTGGTGCTGGTGGTGTTGGCGGAATTGATGGTGCTCATGAAGATGCTCCCCTACCTCAACCCCTTCGAGTCCTGACCATCTTGTATGACTTAACCTGCATCACCCCAAAGTTGTCCAGGTGAGTTTAAGGATGTTTTATATTGGTGCTACTTAAACTTAGAAACAGGGTTAGGCGTAAGTTTTCTTTACTTGTCTGTAAACAGACATTACTCCATCAAGGGAATTGGCTAGGTTTGGGTTAGGATTAAGCATATAAGCTTGGTTAACATCGAACTTTAAGGTAGATTATCCTTACACAAAAAAAAAAAGTAATTTAAAATTATTACACTAATTTAACCCAAATTAGCTTTACTTTAATTTAAACTAAATTGACCTATATATATATAAGATATTAATACTAAATTATTTAATTTATTTATATTTTTTTTTTAACACTTTAGAATATATATAGAAATGACTAAACGTGCACCCAAGGATTCGAGCACGCATATGTTCCACGTGCTCATTTGGCTTCCTCAAGCTCCCTCATGTCTAACCCCCAAATTCCACACCTGTCAGCTCTTTGAATCCCTACGCGTCCTTCTCACTCACTGAGACCCTCCTCATGTCATTCTTTCTCCTCCACAGATCTGCCTTTGCTCTATTAAGAGGTTTCCTGAATTTCCCTTGCCATGGCTCACATCCTCATCGTTTTTCTGAGCACTTTACTAGCGCTGGTTATTGCTGTATATGCTCTGGTTCATTTTGCATAAACAGAGTATATTGATGTGGTTACTGACAAGATCCAGGACCTGCAATCCAGTCTCTTTGAAAGATTGGGAACCAATCCCCTGTCTGTACACTTTTGTGGAGCTCACCCTTAGCTATGGTAAGAGGTACGGTTCAATCCGCATGTTGTGCATAGTTTCAGTACCTTCATGAAGAACGCGGGGTTATTCGAATCAATAAATTGCATAAAATTTCCTTACACTGTGGTAATGAATGGTGATTTCCTCTTTTGAAACAAAATGATTTTCTTGTAATTCCAACCCTGTACGGATTTTGGTATTTTGATTTCAATTTATTTCATTTATATTTAGAAATTTATTCATCTGTGCATATGCATGTAGTTAGCTGCATATACATTGCCTTTCTATGTTTCTCATGGCCCTTTGCTCCTAACTATGAAATTCCCCCCCTTAAATTTTGGGTCTCGAGGTTTCCTTATGCTCGATACCAAGAGTTTCCTGTCCTCACAGACTCTCGATCTCTGATATGTCGATGCGATACTTGTGCATTAGCTCTTCGGGCTAAGATCTTGGTCTATATGACCATTGTACCACAAGGCCACAACTTTGTCCCTTATCGGGGTTTCGGATATCGCAATATCGAATTGCATGAACCCCGTGTCTACAGAATTATCGATATCCCGATACCCGATGCGTCTCTTCCTTGTGCATTTGCCCCTTTTCGTCTAGGCCAAGGTCCATGCGACCTGTTCCTATGTGGCCATTGCCTTATGGCTCCCCATTGGGGTTTCGGTCCTCCTCGAGCAAGAATTTATTCACTTCAAATTTCGCGATGCTTTTTAGCTTTTAGCTTTGGCCAACGAATGGTTAAAATTTTACAAAATATAAAGTTTCCAGCGCCCCTTAAATTTTTATTTAAAGTGGGTTATAACTTTTAGTTCTGTGAGCTAACTGTTTATGAAATCGGGATTCGGGATTTCCCGTAACAAAGAATCGACGTACATTGAATCAAGAAACCCCGATCTCCGATTTCGTGATGTGTTTAGGTCTTGATTAAAATGTCAATTAATTAATCTTTTTTTTTTTTTTTAAACGAAGGTCTAAGCATTAAGTTAATTACGTCGAGCTTTCAGGTTTCCCGATTTCATCATGTATGGACACCTTATCCACGAACCTCGCGATATCCCGATTCTCAATGAAGCCCTCCTGTGGATCTTTCGCCGATGGCGCTAGATGATTGCCACGCGTCCCTGCAACGGACGGTCCCGATTATGTCGGTATTTCAGGACTTTCAATGTCCTTTTTCCTTTGACCTCAGGAATGCCAATTTCCTAATTCTCCAACTCTTCCTAGATCCTTGATGTGCATCTTGTCTGAGATCCACGACTGTGATCTCTCCTCGCAGCTCCAACACCTGGTCCTTTGACACCTATCTTCCACTATCTCTCGTCGTGGCCCACACGACTCCTCCGTCGGGATATCGTGAATCGCGACTTCGAGCTGCAAGAGTTTCTTGCCTCTGGAAACTCTGATATGCCGATCTCCGACTCCTCGAGATCCTCTGACACACGTCCTTGAAATGAATGGCTCAGATCCTGTCGGGGTTCCTTACTTTTATCGGGAATTTTCCCGTCGGGAAATTGACATTTGCGCTGTCGTGATCCTTTGTCCTCATGGATCCCCGACTCCCGATCCCTGATTCCACTTGGCGTTGACCCCCTTATGAGATTTGAACCTTTGACACCTATCAACCCTCGGTGTATTGGAGTTCGCGAGTTCACGAATCCAAAACCTATGAGTTCCGTGACTTGTCTTTTCCCAAACCCCGATCTTCGATCATTCAGTGTGGAGCGACACCTGTCCACCACTCTAACCCTGGTGGTCCCCATGCTGTCCTTGTAACCGTTGGGAAATCGCATTTTGGGATATCGCGATTCCCGTTGTCATGTGCACGGGACTTTCAATTCCCCGATCTTCGACTCTGCGGGATCTTCTGACACGTGTCCCTGCTGGGAAATTGTGGATCGTGATTCCTTGACACAATGGTTCTACTCTCCTGAAATCCTCGACGGGAAAAATATCAATTCCTCCCCAGAACGTTGATGCGTGTCCTGCCGAGATCAATGGCTAGGATCTGTTCTCGGGATTTCGAGAACCACAAGGTCTCGATTCTCTGGCTTTACAAAACCCCAATGACTATGATATCCCGATGACTCTTCTGGGACTCCTCCTCTGCACACTAGGACTTAAACCTCATGCAACTTCTCGAGATCTAACGGCTGATGGGATCTCGCCCGAGATCTGATGGCTCAGATCCTTTCTCATGTATAATAGGAAGCTCTCCTTTGGGATAATGATTAGTTGCATGAAACTCTACGTGGTGTAAAATTTATCTCTTGGTATGGTTAAAATTTATATTGGCCTATTGTTCATGAGATTTTACATTATTTAAATTTTCACTGAGGCTAATACATGGAACTAGTTTACACTGTTCCCACGCAATACAAGTCTTCTAAATTTTCCTTTTTGACTATGCATTGGCAGTTCCTCATTTAGTCAAGTTCGAGGTGAAGTAGGCCTTTCCCAGGTCTTGCGAATATCCTCTTGCATTTTATTTAGTGTAGTTCATGTAGTTATTAAATCTTACCAACTTCAAGCCTTAGACAAAAGTTTCCCTCGACATTTTTATCGATTTCAGGTGTCTAATTTACCCGAAACTTCATTGACAAGTATTGCTCAATAAAATTAAGTTATCATCTCTGTTTTTCGTTCTTAATAGCTTTATTCAGGCTACTTTAAGGGTATCCATTTTGTGGGAAGTTATCCTTCAAGCTATCTGGTTCGCTGCTGCTATTTTAAAGGGCATTCCTTTGAATATTCAGACTAAAACTTTAGTGACCATACATGATCCAGTTACAGGGTATTTCCTAAAGTGGTTACTTGTGATATATCTATGAGATCATTTGCTTGGATAACTTAGGGGTACTACCTGAGTATATTTTCGGATACTGTATCAGTCATATTGGGTCAAACTGAATGTGTTTTTTTTGTAGTTTAAGCGTGGCAGGAGTTAACACTCGGGGTTTTGGCCCTTAGGCACAGATTTCAAACTAAGACGCTCTGATACCATATGTAACAACCAAATAATTCTAACAACATTTACTTCCATAAGAAATTTATTTCATGAACTGAGATAACAACTTCATAACATAACAACAATATTTATAACAACAACTTCAACAACTTAAATTTACCAATGAATAATGCTTATATTTCAGCATAAAATAAATACATAGTTTAACAATTTACCTGGTTCTGATGCTAATTTTTGTTGCCTTTCTGTTGCCTTCCTGCTACCTGATACCTGGATCAACACTGCCACAAACAAGAAAATAACTGCCCAAAACTACTGTCCTCCCTGCCAACTAGGAAAACTACCTAGCTCCAGGATATCTATGGATATCCTGGCCCCCATGCTCAAATCCTCCAGAAACTCGATGCCTCAACTGATCAAAAGCCACAGTCAGAAACTCTCTGCTCATTGCAAATCTCATCGTCCTCCTGAATCCATCCTCCCTCGAATCCATCCTCTGCTCATTGGTGAGGCAGTGGAATTGAGGAATGCTCCCCTCAGCGGCATGGATGGCGGTCTGCATGGCTCTCTCCTCCGTGCAGAGCACCTGGCTCTGGTGTTCGAGCTCCGAGACCACATGTCAGACCTGGAGCATAGGGCCCTCCTCATGGGCCAATGCCTGGACTTGCTCCTCGAAGCGTATTCCGGTGTTACATCTCAGCGGAAGTGCCCCCTGCGCATGCAGGCTTTTGCCATCCCGACGGGGTCCACGTGGCAGACTGGCGAAGGCGACAGGTCACCAGGTGCCTAGGTTTTTATGCTTTCCTGGTTTTTAGTCTTATCGTGTTACTGTTTTATGTTCATTTGGACCATAGACATCTATCCTGGTTTCCTCCGGGAAGGACAGATGCTACTTCCCTTCATGTTTTATCATATAACTGTTATTTGCTCTCCAGTTATGCTGGTTTCCGGAAATCGACAGCATTTTTGGTGACTTAGACCCATGCCACTGTATATTTTGTCAAAGTTTTTTGTTAATCTAATATAGCAGGTACCACCCTTTAAAAAAAAAAAAATGTATAATGTAACATATTCATTGATTGATACATCAATAATATATTAAATACTTCAATGAGTACATTAAATGCGTCAATAAATTCATTAATGAAATATTTTAATACATTAATAAATTATTAATACACTAATAAAGTAATATATTAATAAAGTAGTAATATATTAACATTGCCTTAATGTATAAATTAAAGTATTAATACATTAATGATGTAATGGTGCATTAATGGATTGGTGTCATATATAATTTGAAGTATTAATTTACATTAGTGTATAAATATATAAATTAATTGATACATGAAAAACATATAAATCAAGCCTCTGTGATAAAAGAGTGAGAAATAATTATAAATGGTAAGAATTGCTCCCAACTTATACTTTAATATGATGGAAATCGAGGCTCTTAATATGCATTTAATCTGGCACATGCATATTGTAAGGAAAGAAGCGTATTTGCAATTGAATTTATGTGAAACAATGGTTCCCATCCTTTCACATGCTCTTTTATCTCTCTTCACTTGCTTTTGAATTCATCCTTTATAACTTTATTAATTATTGTGCGATCATGGGTCTTTGTACCAATTTCTTTGAGCAACATCTCTAGCATTCCAAGTTTGGGACTTGTTAAATGTACCTTGGTCTTTGGCTCTAAGTAGTAGTATCAGATCCTCTCCTCCTTTGTACTATTTTAGGTAGGACGAATAAATTTTCCATTATCTCCCATGGAAAATTGAATTGGTCAATAAATTCTTATAATCAAGCAATACATGAAACCACTAACCAAAATTTCCTCTTTCTACGTGTTACAAAATGTGAAATACATATGTGAAAATATGAATAGGAAAAATTTATAATGAGAATAAATGTGAAGATATGTATGCTTATTATAGTTATACTCATTTTAATTTTTTTTTTTGTAATTTTTAATTTTATCATATTAAATTAGAAACTAATAAATATCAAGATATATGTATTTATTATATTTATATCTTATTTTATTATAAATTGTTTGTAATTGAATAATTAAATGTAAATATGTTTTTTTTTATGTATTTAAAAAAATTATGAATCAAAACAAAGATACACTTTCATGTAGATATGCTTTTATATTTATTGGGTGAATATTAATTAATCTTTTGTTGGACTCTTGTTTATGGAAAGGTTTTGTTAGTATAAAATTTGCTTAAGAGAGGGATATGAGGGCCCTTGAAGTGTTTTCTTTGCCTCTCTCAATTAGAGTTAATATTTAATTTATTTTTTGAATGTGTTTTTACAGATAAATGTTGGTCTTCATTTTTTCAAGAAATAGATCATAAATTTAGAAATTCAAATATCTAGAAGGATTTATCTTGTTAATGGACAAACCTATATAGGATTACATTAGAATATAAAAAAACTTACAAATATATATGGTTGGTGTTACCCATATTTATTTGTTGGAAAGTATGGTTAGCCTAAAGTTGAGCCATATTTAAGAAGGAAACACCCAAATGTGAGTTGGTGGCATTTAAATATATGGATATGCTAGTGGAACACTTAATATCTAAAGGAATACCATATTTGAATTAGCGGAACCTTGATAGAGATGAAGAATAATGGCATAGTAAGTTCAAACTAATGGTTCCCTCTACAGGGATTCAAGATGGAAAACACAATCTTAAGTCTGGTTGGTAACTTCAAATTAGTTTACATGATTTTCAAAAGTGGCAATCAAATAAAAATTATTACTTCCTCTTTTCTTATGGTTCTTTGAAAGATAATACCATGGTGAAAGGTACTAGAGGGGTTATCAAAATCCCTAAGGAAAAATCATAATCAACATTCTATTGGGTTTAGGTACCTTCACTAACAAGAAGGATGAATCCTATGCTCTTCTACAAGGGATGTGAATTGCATCTTCTCTCTAAATTTGTAATTTCATCATGATTGGTGACTAAAAAAACATCATTAGCCACATGGTGTTGAGCACTTATCCTAAGGATTTCCTTTTGGAACTAGTCATAGAGAAAATTAAAAGCACCACAAATCATTTCTCTAAAATTCAATATCAGTTTTATTTTATTTTTTTCCATGTGGTTCAAAGTATTGGATATTGGTGCTCACTACGTCCATGGATAAACTCCCCGAAATCAGTGAGAGAACATGGGGTAGCCGATAATTTTTGGAATATTGAGGGCTCAACAACAAGAGTAACTTATAGACCCATTTAAGGGCACAAAATCTCACTTACAAGGAATTGAACTTGGGTGTGGAGGTTCACAATCATTCATCTCAACCACCCAAGCTACATCCAATGGACAATCTAAAATTTCGATATTATTATGTGATGAGGGAAGATAATATTTAAGCCAATAGGTATGAAACTCAACATTCTTTTATAAAATATGGCGACATTGTTATAAATGGAATGAATAACTCCCAACCTATACATCAATATGATGATAATCAAGGCTCTTAATATGCATTTATTCTAGCACATGGCATGTTGTAAGGCCAACAAGACTCTTGTCAATTCAGTTTATGTGAAACAATGTCCCCCATCCTTTCACATGATCCTTTAACTCTATTCACATGATTCTGAACTTGTGCTCTGTAAATTTCTTAATCATTGTGGGATCGTAACTCTTTTGTCTGTTGTTTTTAGTGGAATCTTCTACATTACAATTCTCTAACTGGTTCAATGTACCTTGGGATTTGGCTCTAGGAAGTGGTATCGACTCCTATCCTCCTTTGTATTTCGAGTAGGAAGAAGACATTGTCTATCAAATCCCAAATAAAATTGAGTTGTTCAAGAAAGTCTCATACTCAAGTAGTAAATGAAGCCACCAACCGAAATGCCCCTTGTTAATTTTATGTATATTACAAAGCTCTTAGAATTTTAGGTATATTCTATATGATCTACACTATTAGAAAATTTTGGACTATTTTGTATATGAAATTTCTTATGTTGCATAACTTCATGGTTAGGCTCTTTTTTATCATTCTATGTTATGCATTGTAACAAACTCTATTGTACTTTTACTACAATCATAGTTGAAACTTTTGTTTAATACAAATATCTTCTATTTATGTTTAAAAATAAATATATTACATGAAAATAATTATTTATAAAATAAAAATGTATATCTAACAAATATTAAATACTATAATAAATGATATATAAATTTAAAAATAAAAATATACATTTATTCTTATCATAGTTGAAATTTTTGTTTAATACAAATATCTTCTATTATTTATAATTCAAAATAAATATATTACATGAAAATAATTATGTATAAAATAAAAATGTATATCTAACAAATATTAAATACTAAAATAATATATACATAAATTTAAAAATAAAAATATACATTTATTCTTATCATATGATTAATAACTAATTTATAAATACTACACAATCTAAATTACACTGCAAGAAAAGGTGGGAATACAAATAACTTCTAATTATTAATTTAAATATATAAGGATGGAAAGAGATAAATATTACAAGTTATAAATGGTAATATATTTTATAATCGGAATACATATTAATTTAAATATGTGAAAATATGAATATGGCAAATTTTAAGAGATAACTTATTTTATAACAAAAATAAATATCAAGATATCTATATTTATTATAGTTATATATGTTTTAATTATTATTTATTTTTAAATTTTAACCTATTTTATAATAAGAATAAATGTGAAAAAAATATTAATTTGATTTAAATTTAGTGAAAATTGTTAATGATCTTTATCTTTTCATTAATTGATTACATGCTATTATGATTGATTATGTCATGTTGATAAACTATAATTATAATGGTATTAATGTGTAGTTTTTTACATATTTGAAATTAAAAAGTTGTTTCATATTATTTAGGTTCACGTGAAATAGTTATACTTTTAATTTTTTTTGTTGGAGTGATGGACGATGTGGACATAAAAGGCTAAGTTTAGGCATGATGAAGTGCATTCTCATAAGTTGGATCTAATGATTGGACTAGCTACCAAATCTATCCAAGGCATGGGGGAATTCAGTGTGCAGAGATATGGCAAAGTTATTTGAAGTATGAGAGCAATAACAATATCACAGTAGTTCAACATGTGAAGTGGGCAATAGTCACTTGTAGAAAGCAACAATATCAACAATAAAACCAAATGATATCAAAGAAATAAGGTCACAATGAGATAGTGTAGCAGAGGTGGGTGACTTTCATCCTTGGGTGAAATTACCATATTGACATAGGTAGCATATTTTTCGAAGCTGGGTGTAGTATAGTTTGGTCGATTTGTGGAAAACTGAGGTTTTCCACTTTGTAGGGAAACTTGGGTTTTCCACGTTGATAGAATTTATGGGTTTTCAATTGTCACAAAACTTGGGGTTTCCAACAGACTTAGGAGAGGCAGGAGTTTGGGCAGACACTTGAACATCAAATATGTTGTAGATGTTACTAGAGACAACAATGATTTGAGGCAGGGGAGGATGTAAGGTCTTGGGATAGAAGGGCATAGAGACCTTCACCCAAGTCCTCAAGGATATGGAACTTGGGGTTTCTTCGACACTTAATATTCACACTATTTGGGTAGCTGGGAACCTTGATCATGCGAGTAAGTATGAAGTGACCAAGTGAAGGGATGCACTAAATAGGTTGGGGTGCGATGACATGAGGAGCACCACAAAGTTGGGGTGCATCAACATGAAGATCACACCAAAGTTGGGGTGCACCTCTCCCAAGGGATGTGTTGGATGATGGGTGCACATGTTCATTTCATCACATTGGGTCTGTGAAGGGGTGCGATGAATAATTTAGAAGTGTTGATCCATGAAGGGGCGTGACACACCCAAAAAACGTGATGGTTTTCTATGTTGACCTTATGAATCCACTAAGAGAACAAGGGAGCATAACAAAGGAAGGTATATTTGAAGAACAAGGAGAGAAGGATCAAATCTATGATTATAAGATAATATTGGACAAAGAGAGGTGAGCTCCTTCAAGGATCCAAGTCACTCCACATGGAAGGACTTGTGACGTAGCAACCCTTGCCTTAGCAGGTTCTGCGCAACCTCCCTGTCTTGGGGTCATTCCTTATCTTCCCCTTGAGTCAGATTGAATATTTTATTTCCCTATAGGAAACCCCACACATAAACACACGAGTGTGTATCCATAGGTCCTTATGAGTTACACCTGCACAACCAAGCACCAAGTGCCAAATCACTCTCTCATGATCACTGATGTGACCACAGCCTTCACTGAAAGTTTACATCAGGTTTCGCGACTTCATTATCCCATATTTGAGTCCTCCTATCTCTTCAATCCCTGAAACCCAAAAGACTAATGGAACTTGACTCCTCCCTTTGACTTTTCTCTGATGTGACCTCCAACTATGAACTGGCACCCAAAATCCTTCGGTACTCGAGATTTCGCGTATCAGCGAACTATAATGCAACAATTCCCTTCATCGATTCCCAAACCCAAGATAACCTCTTTCCATAGGAAAACTTCTCTAACATCCTCACAATATGACGGTC
>JASDQU010336944.1:797-12615 GCA_032191745.1 Picea mariana | reverse complement strand
CACAAACACCATCTATGCGTGAAACAAGAGGAAGACCAGTCACCATCAGTTGATTACATAGTTGTTGCAATGAGCAATAGTTTAGATGACCAAACCGCTCATGCCAAAGTTTACTCAAGTCATCACTATGAGCAACAAAAACTGATGAAAAAGTTGATGACCCAAAGTTGTCAAACTTGTACAACCTGGTAATATCATCAACAATTCCAGTTGCAAGAACGTGCTTAGGATATTTTAGATCCTTGATTACAACTTGGTGAGGTGAAAACTATACGGTTTTACCTTCACCTGAATGAGTGATTTGATATACTGATAGAAGGTTACAAGAAATACATGGAACACATAATACATCATTGAAATGACCATTATCTACTTAAGTTGTCCCATATCCTACAACACTAAGAGATCTATCATCACCACCAAATATTTTCTTGGTGTTACATTCATTTAGAGAAGAAAATATGGCTTTATCCTTAGCCATATCATAAGATGCTCCTGAATCAATAAGCCACTCATCAGAAGAAGAAGTAGAATCAATACTGATGTTTTGCTTCTTCATCGTTTCTTCTAAAGTTGCCATCTGCTTGAAACATTTGGACTCATCATGACCATCTTTATCACAAAAGTTGCAATGTCGGTCAGTCTTCTTATTTTTATATTTTTCTCCTTTGTCACCATTAGGAGCTGAAGCTGTCTGAGTGGGTTTGGGACCCTCATATTTCTTGTTGTTGTAGCGAGGATGTTTCTTCTTGGGATACTTGGGTTTATCTTTTTGTTGGGCAACTAAGGCTTTATTAGAGGTACCTGCAGTGTTGATCACTCCAAGTTGTATAAGCCTATCTTCCTCTCTAATCAAAGCAGCAAAAAAGGACTCAAGAGTGGGTTTTTCATAAGCTTTCCCTAGAGCCTCTCTCATGGCATAAAAGGTAGATACAAACATAGAATATGCACTACCTAGCTTAGAAAGNTGGACTCAAGTTCAGTATTTGATTTTCTAACTGTTGTGCTCGAATAATATTGAGTTTACCAAACACAGATTCAACCTTGTCCCAAGCTTCTTCGGGGTCATCAATTTCTTGAAGGTGGTACCTTAAATCAGGAGAGATGGACATTTTGTTTAGTCCTCGTGCTTCATCACTCCTATTATTCCATTTGGCTTTCTTATCATCATCAGTGGGTGCTTTTTCCTTTCCCAAGGTAATCCGGTACAGGCGTTTACTTCTTAATAAATATTCCATATGAGATTTCCATTGGAAGTAGTTGTTGTTGGTAAGAAAGACATTACTTGTAGAAGTCATATTAAATATGAAAATAATGTGGATTTAAAAACTGAAACTAATGATCTGGATGGAAATATCTCAAAAAGTTATGTGGTTTTAAAAAAATGGCACTGAAAAAGGACTTCCGATGTGAGAGTTATCCCCTTTTAAAAAAAAGGCATAAATGGTAACCAACTGACCACGTGATAGTGTAAGTTGTTTTATAAAGTGACCCACTTTTATAAAGAGAAGTGGGGTTCACTTTTACAATGAAGTTACTTATAACAAAAAAGTTGCTTGCAAAATAAATAACCCTAAAATAAAATATTAAAGCTACTTATAGTGATTCACTTTTATACTTGAAGTGAAATTCAATTTACAATTTTAACATGAACTTTTTCAAAAATGTAACAAAAGAGAGACTTGAACTCAAGGCCTCTTACTTAATAAGACAAGTTTTAACCAAATGGTCTAGCAAAACATATTGTAATGTTCAGAAGAAGGATTGCCGGTGTTGTTTTTGTTGTTGTTGTTGTTGTTGTTGTTGTTGAAGATAGTCTTGGAGAGCATGCTAAAAAAAAACTCTTTTCACAGAAGAAAAAAATTTCATTTCTCGATGACAACAAGGGTTAGATATTGGTTAGCTTACCCGAAACATGCACCTTTTCCTATCTATTTCTAATTTGTCGAGATCGCACAGAGCGCGGGGAAAAGAGAATACGTAGATCTAAAAGAGTAGCAACCCGGAAATAAATAATACAAAACCAAAATACTACTCTGCAAAAAATTTAAAAATGTGTATTCAAGCTTTATACCTCCAGATGTTACTGTAATGGTCATATATTGGGCAAACGAAAACCTTTTCAAGTGAAACGAGTGCTCAAGATGAAATGGAGAAGTCCTCTCAGTCCATAAATGTACTCAAATGATAGAAAATAGAGATGAGGCAACTCGACTTCATGATCTCGATCTACAACAGGAGCGAGTCTTCAAACAAGCTCTGATACCATGTTCGACAACACAGGTATTCCAACAGAGGATGAACACCTTCAGTAACCACTCACATAATCATATCAAATATCAACACATCGATGTTTTCACATGGTAAAACCCCTACGGGGAAACATCCACAACCCTAGCCAACACGGACACTTGGAGCAGTTTATTAATGCAAAAGAAAAAGATTACAGAGATATTTTACAATAGAATTTCTCACAATCGATCATCGGCAAATGACCCTCCATGCTCTTTAAATAAAGAGCATGGACCAATCGAGTGTTAAGCCATGGATCAATGGTCATTAATCTCAAGGAGAGTATGAACCGTTGGATCACTCTATGTCGGGAACATATCGTGACCGTCGGATTTCCTAACTACAAATGCATACTAATGCATACTAAAGAAACACACTAAGAAACACACTTTTACCTAACGACATATTAGACCAAGTAGATCTTAACTAACTCATATGCGTCTAAATATCCTGACACAAATATTCTCAGGAGGTCGAATCCCATCTCTTTCATTGGATTCTAAGCCTTGGAGATAGGTGGCAACAGTCAAAGAGACAAAAATCCAACAAATTGCTAATTGTCAGGAAATTGTTGGAAGTCATTAATAAATTGTTTCCACCTCACTGCGTGAGGTATTTAATGGAGCTAAGACTTAGGTGCAGGTGTCCCTTGACATCTAACTGATCCATGAGAATCCATTCGAACTCTCCTTGACAATTAGCAACCTCCCAATAGGGCGAATATCCAATCAGCTATGCAAAACAGAGAATTTGCAACACATTTCGCAGCACACTGGTGTTTGAATTGTTTCTCTCAAATTACAAACTGATTTAGGATTGGATTTGGTCAGGAAGTCAATAGGGATATCATCTTCCTCCAAAAAAAAATTCAGATAAACCCACTTTGTCATTTTAGTTTTATGATCAAATTTGTAACAATATCCACTATAGGAAATTTTGTAGCACCCTCCTATAGAACTACTCTACAGATTTTGTAGTGCCTTTTCTATGTTTGGCTAGGTGATTCTGCGGTGCCTTTTCTGTGTCTAGATAGGTGATTTTATAGCACCTTTGGTAGTGCAACAACAAAACAGTCTGTGTAGACGATTCTGTAGAGCAAGGAGCTACGAAATCTCTATGTTTTTCTGTTTGATGCAACAGCTCTTCAAAAACAAAAAAAATATTAGTTGATGGATTATGAGATTGTATATGGCTCTAGTAGGTGCAATTAGAATATTTACTTAACACTTCAAGTTTGAAAAAACTAATCACCATAAAAAATGGATCATCATCATCTCTAATTTCCCTCTTCCAGCCAATCTACAGCAGATTTCACAGCGCCTGTCCGAACTAGGAGTAGAATTCAAATCTTTGATAAAACAGTTAGACAAATTTAATGACCAAATCTCAATTATTTCCTTTTAAAACATGGATGTTGAAAACAATAATATTGACTGAAAACAGTTGTATAAATTCAATAATGGTAATGAGGGAAGATGCACTCAAGATGCGCTACGAAATCTCCTGATTCACCGATGTTGTGAAATGACCAAATTTGCTACTGCAAATTTCTGTGCTAACAGTCCATCTCTTTGTTTCTTTGGATCTCTACAGTCTTTCTTCAAATGTCCTTTCTTCCCACAATTCCAACACTCTATCTTTCCTGGTCTAGATTTGGATCTGCCCTTCCTAGAATTCTCGCGGTTCCCTGAGCCCTTTCCTCTATCCTTTTCTCTTCCCATGTTCTCCATGTTTAACGCATTACTTGATGTTTCACATGTGCTTTTCTGTCATATTTCCTCATTGAGGATAACACCATCAACATCCTCAAATTTTAAAGTGTTTGAACCAAAGACAGAGTTACTTACATCCATGACCAAGCTATTCCAACTTTCTGGCAATGAGCACAAGATTAGAAGAGTCCTAACCTCATCATAAAAGTCCACTTTTACAGAACTTAGTTGATTAGTAACCATATTAAATTCATTTAAATGATCTGCAACAGACCCACCTTATAACATATTCATATTAAATAATCTCGTCATTAGAAATACCTTATTGGACGCCGAGGGTTTTTCATGCAGTTTAGCCAATGCGCCCATCAGCTCCTTCGTTGTCTTTTCTTTCGAAATATTGAAAGCCACCGATGTTTTCATGCTTAGTTGTATCATTCATAGTTCCTTTCTGTCAAGAACCTCCCATTCTTCATCCTCCATGGTCGTTGGCTTCTTTGTTATTCCACCCAATGGTAGGAATAGATCCTTTGGATATAAATAATCTTCCATCTACATCTTCCATAACTGGTAGTTTTGGCCGTTAAATTTCTCGAACCTAAACTTTCCATCTTTTTCTATCGCTCCCACTCAAACCAAGAACCCTCTTTTCTTGCAGGTTACCTTTTGCTCTGATACTAGTTGTTAGAAAAATAGGATCGCAGAGCAATAAAATAAAAACAAATGTGGAAATAAAACACAGAAGATACACAATACAATAGAGACATAGATATACGTGGTTCACCTAGTGTGGGCTACGTCTAACAATGAAATTTCCAGGTCCTTCCTTTTTATTATCCATCAAATGAAGGGATACAACCTACAACACATCTATTGTAACTTCCTCCTCTTTCTCTCACAGTCTCCTCTCTCAAAATACAATATTCGCAATGATCCATAACCGCAATACATTTCCCTCATAAAAGAGGGTTTCCTTCTAGGGAAAAAAACCCTAACATAACTTCTACCACCAGATCTGCGACCTTATAATGAATGGTCCATATTTACTGTGAAATTACAATACACAATTACAAGGAAATTTTTCCTTCAGGGGCTTCTCCCTCGAACCCCTGCAGGGCGGAAAGACCCCTTGCAACTCCCCCACGTGGAGGGGTGTATAGTCTTCATGGGGTATAAACACAGCTAAAAACAAAAACCTCTGAATCAGGAAGATAATTAAGCTCCACAACCAACATTTTCCTCAACATGGTGTATATGAAACAGTGTGTTACATTTGGATGCCCTATGTAGTGCAGTAACTTGTAAAATTATTATTCACATATTCGCCACCATTATCTGTTCTTAACCTTTGAATTTGATATCCATATTACTTTTCTATAAGGACCTTGTAGGCCAAAAACTTGTCAAAAACTTTGCTCTTAAGTTTTAATAAGTAAACCCAAGTACATCTAGAAAAGTCATCAATGAAAGTTAAAAAATAATTGCACCCAGAAAAAGGAGAAGAAAGTGGACCACACAAGTCACTGTTAACAAGATACAAAGAGCCCAAGGTGTGCCAAGAGGCACGTTTGTAAAAATTGTCCCGATGATGTTTGTCGAGAACACAACCGACACAAACACCATCTCTGCATGAAACAAGAGGAAGACCAGACACCATTCATTGATTACATAGTTGTTGCAATGAGAAATAGTTTAGATGACCAAATTGCTCATGCCAAAGTTCGCTCAAGTCATCGCTATGAGCAACAAAAAATTATGGAAAAGATGATGACCAGAAGTTGTCAAACTTGTACAACCTAGTAATATCATCAACAATTCTAGTTGCAAGAACATGCTTAGGATATTTTAGATCATTTATTACAACTTGGTGAGGTGAAAACTCTACAGTTTTACCTTCACCTAAATGAGTGATTTGATACATTGATAGAAGGTTACAAGAAAGACTTGGAACACATAATACATCATTGAAATGACCATTATCTACGTGAACTATTCCAGATCCTACAACACTAAGATATCTATCATCACAAACAAATATTTTCTTGGTGTTACATTCATTTAGAGCAAAAAATATGGCTTTATCCTTAACCATATGATGAGATGCTCCATAATCAATAAGCCACTCATCAAAAGAAGAAGTAGAAGTTGCATTGAAGGAGAAACCAGAAACAGAAAGTGCATGTCCATGAGAAGAAGAAGAAGTAGTAGAATCAATATTGATGTTGTGTTTCTTCATTGCTACTTCTAAAGTTGTCATCTTCTTAAAACATTTGGACTCATCATAACCATCTTTCCCACAAAATTTGCAATGTCTATCAATCTTCTTATTTTTAGATTTCGCTCATCTCTCACCATTAGGAGATGAAGTTGTCTGAGTGGGTTTGGGACCCTTGTTTTGCTTGTTGTTGTGGAGAGGATGTTTCTTCTTGGGATTCTTGGGTTTATCTTTCTGCTGAGATACTAAGGCTTTGTTGGAGGTACCTACAGTGTTGATTACTCCAAGTTGTACACGCTTATCTTGCTCTCTAATCAAAGCATCACAAAAGGACTCAAGAGTGGGTTTTTGATAAGCTTTCCCTAGAGCCTCTATCATGGCATAAAAGGTAGATACAAACACAAAATATGCACTACCTAGCTTAGAAATAATAATATAGATGCAACTCTCTTCCTCCAGCTTTATCTAACATTCTTCACATAAAATTTTGAATGTTCTAAACTTATATGCATAGTCTTCAATGCAAGAAAAAATATTTGGACTTAAAGTTGGTATTTGATTTTCTAACTGATGTGCTCGAATAATATTGTGTTTACCAAACACAAATTCAAGCTTTTCCCAAGCTTCATCGGGGTCTTCAATTTCTTGAAGGTGGAACCTTAAATGAGGAGAGATGGACATTCTGATCAGTCCACGTGCTTTGTCACTCTTATTATCCCATTTGGCTTTCTTATCAGCATCAGTGTGTTCTTTTTCATTTCTCAAGGTAATCTGGTACAAGCCTTTACTTCTTAATAAATCCTCCATATGGGATTTCCATTGGAAGTAGTTGGTACTGGTAAGCAAAGATCACTGGAAGAAACCATATTAAATATGTAGATAATATGGATTTCAAAACTGAAAATCATGATTTGGATGGAAAGATCTCGAAAAATTAGGCAATTTTAAAAAAATGGCACTGAAAACGAACCTCGTATGTGAAATTTATGCCCTTTTAAAAAAAGGCATTAACGGTAACCAAAGAACCATGTGGTGGTGATACCCCTCCAAATAACCTCACCTTTACAAATAAGTTGTTTTATGAAGTGACCCACTTTTATAAAAAGAAGTGGGGATCACTTTTAGAATGAAGTTACTTTATAAAAGAAAGTTGCATGCAAAATAAATAACTCTAAAATAAAATATTAAAGCTACTTATAGTGATTCACTTTTATACTTGAAGTGAAATATAGTTTACAATGGAGAATGATTCTTTTCAAAAGAAGTAACAAAAAGAGAGACTTGAACTCAAGACCTCTTACTTAATAAGGAAAATTTTAACCAAGTGAGCTAGAAAAACATATTGTATTGTTTAGCAGGAGAATTGGGAGTGTTGTTGTTGTTGTGGAAGACGGCCTTGGAGAGCGTGCTCATAAAATACTCTTTTCATACCAGAAAAAAAATTTCACTTCTCGATGACAACAAGGGTTAGATCTTAGTTAGCTTACCCGGAAAATGCACCTTTCCCTATCTGTTTCTGATTTTATGAGATAGCACAGGGCATGGGGAAAAGAGCATACGCATATCTTAAAGAGTATCAACTCGGAAACAAGCAATATAAAACCAAAATAATACTCTGCAAAAATTTTAAAAAGGTCGTATTCAGCCTGTATACCTCTGGATCTGACTGAAATGGTTGTATCTTGGGAAAATGGAAACCTTTTCGAGTGAAACAAAAAGTGTTCCTGACTAAAACGAGCACTCTAGACACAATGGAATAATCCTATCAGCCAAAAAATGTACAAAAATGGCAGAATCTAGAGATGAGAAAACTCGGCTTCACTATCTCAATCTACAACGGGAGTAGGTCTTCAAACAAGATCTGATACCATGTTCGACAACACAGGTATTCCAACAGAGGATGCACACCTTCAGTAACCACTCACACAACTAGATCAAAGATCAACACACAAATGTTTTGACATGGTAAACCCCCTACGGGGAAACATCCACAGCCCCAACCAACGTGACCACTTGGACCAGTTTATTAATGCAAAAGAAAAATATTACAGAGAGATTTTACAAGAGAGTTTCTCACAATCGATCATCGGAAAATGACCCTCCATGCTCTTTAAATAGATAATATGGACCAATCGAGTGTTAAGCCACGGATCAATGTAGTCATTAAGATCAAGGAGAATATGAACCGTCTGATCACTCTATGTCGGGAACATATCGTGACCGTCGAATTTCCTAACTACATATGCATACTAATGCATACTAAAGAAACACACTAAGAAACACACTTTTACCTAATCAACACATTAGACCAAGTAGATCTTAACTAACTCCTAAGTGTCAAAATATCCTAACAATTTACAAGTACACAAAGGGGGTTTTCATGAAAAAATTGTTCGACAACACAGGTATTCCAACAGAGGATAAACACCTTCAGTATTCGCTCACACAACTAGATCAAAGATCAACACACTCATGTTTTGATGTGGTAAAACCCCTATGGGGAAACATCCATGGCCCCAGCCAACACAGCCACTTGGAGCAGTTAATTAATGCAAAAGAAAAAGATTACAGAGAAATTTTACAAGAGATTTTCTCACAATCGATCATCGACAAATGACCCTCCATTCTCTTTAAATAGAGATCATGGATCAATCGGGTGTTAAGCCATAGATCAATGGTCGTTAAGATTGAGGAGAATATGAATCATCAGATCACTCTATGTCGGGAGCATATTGTGACCGTCAGATTTCCTAACTACAAATTCATACTAATGCATACTAAAGAAACACACTAAGAAACACACTTTTAACTAACGACACATTAGACCAAGTAGATCTTAACTAAATCCTAAGTGTATAAATATTCTAACATCCCCCCTTAAGAACAACTTGGGATAGGATTGAAGGATTTACAATAGTGACACAAGAGGAGAAGGAATGAGGCATTAGAGCCTATCCCCCCTTAATGAAAATTTCATGAACTCCTAACATAGATCGAAGTTTGGAAAACTTCATTTTTGTAAGAGACTTTGTGAAAATGTTTGCAACTTGATCTTCTATAGGGAAAAAGAGAACTTCAGTAACTTGATCATGAATGAGCTTTCTGATGAAGTTCATGTGTAGCTCGATGTGCTTGTTGTGTTGATGTTGAACTGGGTCTTTGGCAAGCTTGATGGCACTCTGATTGTTGCACCAAAGGCTGGTCGGATGATGTTGCTGGAATCCAAACTCTAAAAGGAGTTGTCAAAGCCACAAGGCTTCCTGACCTATATTTACCACTACTCGATACTCTGCTTATGCTAAAGAAAGTGCAATAGCATGTTGTTTCTTACAGGAACAAGTGACAGGTCTTGAACCAAGGCTGAAAACATAACTTGCAGTAGACTTTCGATCATCAGGTTCACCATCCTAATATGAATCAATAAAACCAACCAATAAAGGAGCCCCCCCTGAACTGTAATGTATCCCGAACTGAAATGTACCACAGACATAACAAAGTATCCTTTTAGCTGCTTTCCAATGGCTTTCATGGGGTGTTTGCATATACCGGGAAACTAGACCAACAACAAAGGAAATATCAGGATGGGTATGAGTCAAGTATAAGAGGCTACAAACTAACTGACGGTACAGGATGTCATCAACTTCAAGAGAAGTACAGGTGGCAATAAGCTTGACTCCAGAATGGAAGGGAGAAGGGGCTAGTTTACAATCATCCATGTGAAAGCAATGAAGAAGGTCACAAACATACTTAGACTAGGAAATAAAAATTCCTTCATTGGTTTGCAAAACTTGGAAGCAAAGGAAATAGTGCAAAAAGCCTAAGTCTGTCATTTCAAATTTCTTCTTAAGGTCAGTTTTCACATGATTTAAAAGTTTTGAGTCACTACTATTAAGGATAAGGTCATCAACATAAAGGACAAGGATTATGAGATGGCTTCCTACTTTCTTGATATAGAGATTAGGATCAGAATGGCATCTAGAGAATCTGATGTCAATAAGAAAATTGTCCATTTTAGCATACCAAGCTCAAGGAGCTTGCTTAAGACCATAAAGAGATTTCTTAAGGCGAAAAACAAGGTTAGAGTCATTCTGGACGTACCCAAGTGGTTGTTCCATGTAGATTTGTTCTTGCAAATCTCCATGCAAGAAGGCACATTTTGTTAAATTTGGCAGCATCGATAGTCATTCTCCAATGAAAGGCCATATGGGCCACCCTGAGGCTAGCCAGGGAGATTTGGAGAATCAACCAGTCTTGTCAGGTATTGACAAAATCCAGGGGGAACATACAACATTTTTTAGTCAAACCAAAAGTTAGGACAAACTAGATGCTATGTGAGTCTAATGCAAAATTCAGGGGGAGTGTACAACCTCTGTGAGCATAGACAACCTAGTGCAAAAGTCAAGGGGATTGTACAACCTCTGTGAGAATATAAAGACTAGTGCAAAAGCCAGGGGGGTGTACAACCTCTATGAACCTATTCAAGCTTTGTGAGCCATGAGAAAAAGTCAAGGCAGCTAGAAAAAGTTAGGTTGAATATAAAATTCCTATGAGCTAGAAACGAACGATATTCCAAATATTGCAAATGATATAAATGTATTGATCTAGTGCGTTGGCACGTGTAACATTATCCACCATGAAGAGAATTTCGAATTTCCTTGTAAAGAGTCGAGTTGTATCTAAAGTCTCAAATCTAGTTCTATTTTAGAACTAAAGTGTAATGTTAAGTTGTAACTAAAGTCCTAAGTCTAGTTCTATTTTAGAACTAAAGTGTAATGTTGGGTTGCAACCAAAGTCTTAAGTCTAGTTCTATTTTATAACTAAAGTGTAATGTTGAGTTGCAACCGAAGTCTTGAGTCTAGTTCTATTTTAGAACTAAAGTGTAATGTTGAGTTGTAACTGAGGTCTCAAGTCTAGTTCTATTTTCGAACTAAAGCATATCAATCACAAGTCTAGTTCTATTTTTGAACTAAAGTGTAATGTTGAGTTGTAATTGAGGTCTCAAGTTTAGTTCTATTTTCGAACTAAAGCATACCAGTGTCAAGTCTAG
Organism: Picea mariana; assembly: GCA_032191745.1. Lineage (NCBI taxonomy): Eukaryota > Viridiplantae > Streptophyta > Pinopsida > Pinales > Pinaceae > Picea > Picea mariana. The sequence continues at coordinate 1,349 of JASDQU010336944.1, read as the reverse complement.
TTCTAAGTTCGAACTAAAGTTTGAAGCTGAGTTATGATTAACTCATGCAAACAGGTTACTATTTCAAGTCTCTCCTCTTCTCCTCTTCATCCTATATAAGCAGAGGTCGACCACTCTCTTCAACACAGTTTTGATATGCAGGTTAAGGGTGAAGCAATAGAGGCACATATCAGTGATAAAGAGGCAACATACCAAAGCATCATATCCGTGTTGTATATCAACAATAGAGGCAACATATCAGAGGTGTATTTCAACAAGGTCTTTTAGGTCTTTGTCAGGTCAGAGTCATCTTGGCAAGCTCTTTAAGAGCAGAACATTCATGGTGGATATTTGTAAGTGATCTTACATTATTAATGCAATAAAGGAATATCGTTTGTTGGGGGTTTTCTCCCTGTACAAGGTTTCCCCAAAGTATATGTGTTGTTGATGTACATGCTTACTCATCTACATAGTTATTGTTATTTGATTATGATTTGGTATTGTTGAAGTGTATTAAGCTGGAATCAAAGTGTTAAAAGAATTAATCCACATAAGAAATCAAACTCATAATTT